>JACCGJ010002136.1:0-63369 GCA_013407085.1 Atriophallophorus winterbourni
CGTGGTACCTTTTGAGCTCGTTGGCGCTTCTTCTTCCGCTGACTAACAACATTGTTGTTAGTTTTCCCCGGTTTCCTTCTATTGAATTTCGTACACCCGCCGGTTTATACAAGATTGGTTGGGGCGATGCCGCAACTTGCGCATAAGATCTCTAGGTTGGTTCCCACATGTTTGCGAGCAACCGGGAAACTTGCTTACGATAAGCCCCTTGGCAACTTCTTTGCATTCCATACAGACCCATTTGAACCATGTATGGGCTGCATATGTAGTGGATAATGAAGAATGGATCCTGAGACTGAGTGGGTTCCAGTTCGTTGATAATGTCGCTTCAAAAAGAATCACGTACCAACAATGAAAATTGTTTAGTAAACGTTTGAGTTTAATTAAAATGTTTCATTCGAGATACTCATAGGGATATCATATAAACCTCAAAACTATCAAAAGTGCATGATCGCTACCCGTGCAAACGGTGGTCACAGTTTTTTAACGATAGAGAATGAGGAGGAAATGGATTTTTTAAACGAATTTTAGGCTATTTGAATACATTCAATCACACAAACATTGAGAATGTGTTAAAAGTTAAATGTGCAATAGGACAGTTCAGATTGCTTGTTTCAGTTTGAAAACAAAACTGCTTTTGTTCATTCTACCACAGAACCATAAGACTTCTAGAGTTTATGTATGGACAAACAGGAATCCAATTGCAATTCTATTTAACGGCTAGATTTTTAAGTTTGTAGGATATTTGATATGTAAATCATCACTCAATTCAGCAATCGCTAAGTTTTCCATGTCTATTCTATGTCTATCTGTCCTTGGCGGTGGTTCTAAGCTACGTAAATGCGTCAGTGGATGAAATTAAAACTCCATTTCACTGATAATAGAAGACACATAAAAGGAACTCAACTGCCCAAAACAAGTCGCACTTACCCACGAGTAGTTTAAACTAAACCATGGTTAAATAACATTGCTGCAATTTACTCGTTTTTAGATAAAATTAATAGTAAGATGCGAAAGTTAAGACTCTAGTAATATAATAGAAGTATTCTAAATGCAACCGAACAGGATCCTTGCATACAGCAGTCTGCTTCAAGACACCGCTTACAACTCTGCTGTTTGTACAACTATGTTCGACCAATCACAAAACAAATAATCAGCGTGTATGGGTGCAAAGAATCTGCCAGTGGAAAACGGAAATGGAACAAAACAAATCTGGACCGAATTTGATTAACTAAGTAGGGTGTTCTTTTCTAAAGCCAAGCGAATTCATACGAATACAAATGGCTTGCATATGTTAAGACTAAACACGTGGCGACATATTACCACATTATTAGCTCCCAGTATTCTGGATGGCATCGTTCCAAAACCGGTGACGCAATATTCCATTCGTCGACTTCGTATTTTGCATGAATGTCGGAAAATAGCAGTACGACTCCAGCTTGTTCCTACGCACGGGTCATTACAGACGGCAAAGTAATTTAACACAACGTTGGCCGAACAGCACATAATCACTACACGATTTCCGCATGCGCGAGTTAAATGGTTAAACTTGACAATGTATTATGCTCCTGCCATATTACAAGCCCTTACCTTCCGCCCAATAAATAAAATATAGGAATTGTCTCCTAATACAGAGTATGTCACCCACAATTCTTCCATGAATAATGCCTATGTACGATTCACGCAAACACATCGAGAGTTGACTGGCTATGCCAAAGAAGCTAAAAGACTTCTCAAACTGATGACCGCAGAAATGTCAGTTTCGCGTTCATCACAAAGTATATTGTATTCATCCCGGTTAATGTAGATGCTGAGTGAGTCATGTTGTACCGCGGCAACAAACTCCCCTTTTCACAACATTCAATTTGTCTGACTCGCCAGTGAACTTCCTTCGGTCTCACTAATCACTTTTCCATGATTATTCTGTAAACTGACACGTTCACTCTGTTGTTGTCATATAAATACAAACCTTATCCACCACGAAATTCACACACTGGGAGCTTGGAACTCGGACTTCCGCTCAACGTTCCTTTCCGGCTGACTTCTGTTTGCTTGACTCTTGGGTTAAGAACAACGCATCGATTGATAGAACGCAACGACTGTCTCCTATCCACATCCATCTTAACAATTTGGCGACGGGACATATAGTCATAACCGTGGATTAAAAATAGAGTGGAGTCTTGTAAGTAGCGCGCAACCACTTTTAATTTGCCATTATGAGAATTAAGAAAATTACCAATCGATAGGAATATGTTTTGGACCGATCGTGTATTCATAATGCAAATAAATTTGAGTGCAGTCGGTTATAGCAGTTTTGCGGTGACGTTTCACATCTGACACAGAAGCTTCGTTAGACCAAGGGTGATAGTCAGGACACGTAACATGAATAAGTAGTAGTCAATCCCCCCCCCACTGATTTGACCTTAACGCGACACAGCCTATAACACACCTACAGTGTGTCGCGTCTCGTGGGAATGAACAGGATCAGTGGTCGATTTTCCTTTTAGTGTATCTACGTCAATCTAATACAAGTGAACACGGTCAAGGTCAGTTGACACAGCGGCCAACATACGTAAAAGTACATAACTAACTGGGCTAAGGTTAAGCTGTTTTTGAGGAAAAACAAAAATCTAATTTACTAGTAGGTATAAGATGAATAAAAGCTATTTACCTTCGCATCAGTGCCGACCGCCAGTCGACCTGCCTTGGCAATTTCGACCGCCTCCGTGTGTAGGCGTTCACTATACGGTTTAATACCGTCTCAATATTTCTACATTTTCTAGATCGACGCTGTGGCCCTTATCTAAAACGTGCTCCGCCAAGGCGGAATCACGAATGAGTGATTGATATTCCCTCACACCCCGGGGCTGTCTCCGGACACGCTTTCGTTATTCGATTCTAGTGTGAATTTCCCTGGAAGTCTGCCCTATGTAAACACCCGAACAGTTCTTACAGTTGATTCTGTAGATGCTGTTCGTAACGCTAGATGAAGGTGTCTTATTCTTGGGGTGCATCAGAACCGAACTTAATCATGTCCTGACTATCACCCTTGGTCTGACGAAGCTTGTGTCAGAAGTGAAACGTTACCCCGAACTGCTCCAACCGATTGCACTCTAATTTCTTTGCATTAAGAAAATTACGTTCAAGAAAAAAAAACGTGCTTGAAACATTACTACGGTTGACCTAAATTACTTACAAATAAGAAGTAATTGTGTTCCAATATTCGGAGTTGATCAAAGCAGGCTACTTAAGATCCAATGCAAAAGATTACGAAACTGGTATACAAATTCCAAACGATAAATACAAGCAAATTCTTCATTTATTTACACGCGCTATACAAAATAAAATAGTGGAACAAATTTGGGGTTCAATATCAAGTAACTTCATTTTCGGCATCTTGATTGGGCTCAGAATCCCAAAGCCAGACAAAGTCACCCCCGGCGGTGAGTAGCTTACTCTGCGTAGGATGAGAACACAAGGAATTGATAAGAAAGTTTGATGATTTGGCGGCTTGCACTGCGAGTTGATTCACTGCAGGGGTACCATCCAGCAATGGACCCCAAGCAGGACCACCGGGTTTATGATCCAGGACGAGCAACGGAGACGAAGATCGGACAAAATCCCAAACAAACACGAGACCATTATTTTCTGAACCGGTGGCCAAATGCGCGTCGGAATTCATGAGGACAGTATCCATCCTGTGGTGGGAGAATATAGTGTAAAGCACAATAGCCTTGTTACAGCAAGGCGAAGTTAAAATTCACGGCAACTTGAGGAAAAACAATGTCAGTTTTCGCTAAATAAAGTTGGTAGGACACCTGTGCGCTCTACGAGAGTGGAATTGGTGATGATGAGACGAAGAAAATGGATCTGCAACACTAGAAACATGAAACGTCCACAGCACCGCAGCGTCATTGGCTTTGCATCGCGATACCACACGCCAAAGTCAAGTTGAGATAATCGTAGCATAGGTTATTGTTAATGGTTATTCAAATTTGATTGAACGTGTACTCAAAGCAGTTAAGTATGAGGCAGAAGAGATGTCTACCAGATGGCTAGCTAACGAGTCTAAAGTTTTACAGGTTTTCATCAAGTATGTATCTAATTATGTATGAAATCACAAGCCTGATCTAGGCAAAGAACCTCACAGTCATAGACTGAACATGGTCTAAGGTACTCTCAGGTAGCTCAAACAAAGACAGATATGTGGGAAATGAAAATAGAAATGACAGTGAGACTCCAGAAAAAAAACGATGAAGCACGGTGTTAGGTGCGTAGCAGGAGAGTACTGCACGATCCGTGCAATAGAAGCCTCAAATGTGAAAGAAACTAGGGAGGCTGAAACTCCCCCCGTCACACCAAGTTAACATATAAAAGCTAATACTACCTGTAAGTTGTATTCACGTGGCCTTTGTATCTGTTCAGCAATTCACCATTCAGGGCATCTAACAAACGTATAGTCGAATCCTGCGTGGAGACCAAGATACATTGACAATCCATTGTCATGGAAACCGATGTGACCGGATAACCAATGTAGTCTTCCGACATTTCACCTGTACAAAAAGAAAACACGCTTCAACAATGTTGGCATAGCCTGCCGGAAGAAAGCCGCCATTAAGAAAAAACAAGAGAAAAACCTAGGGATAATATTGTGGCAAGCAAATAGAGATAATGAGGTCTGGGAAGCGACAAGGAGAGGTAAGGAAAAAAACAGAAAAGCTAAACTAAGAATTTATGACAAAGGTTTGTGGATGAGCAGGTTCTGTGCAATTCAATGAAAGTATCTAATCAACCTGACTGGAACTAAACTGAAAAAAACTATTTGAAACTTCGAGACGAACAGTGGCGATATTTGGTTACAAATGTACACAGTACATCCGTGAAATTGGAGAGAGATCCAACAGTAGGGAAAGGGATGTGATCTCCAACAATGAACTGGCTAGTATAATAAGTTTCGGGGCTGGAATCCTATTCATTATGTGAACGTACACTGCAATATCACGCTTCATTAAACAATCAGCATTAAAGTGTGGAGATGCCAAGTGCATTAGCTATGAATCATAATTACGAGCATTCGAATGGTATGCAGAACATCACCGTCCGACATAACACAAGAGCACGAAGCGTCGAAAAGACCGACGACGACGACGACAATTGCGAACTCGCCATATTCCAGGTTTCGGTTCGAGTTACAACATCTTCAGGAGTACGAGAACATGGACAACGTCAGCCGCAATCGAACGATATGCAATTCGTCCAGGTCGGCCAACGGAGCCCTGTGTGGTGATGGGTAGAATTAAACGGGTTGGTGGGAAATCGATTGACCAATCAGATTGAAGTGACAACCGGGACAGACATGTTTGATGCCAGCGTTGTGGTTAGTTGTTTCGTTATTTGTCTTGCGCGTAATAAACGCCTTTGATCAATCGGCTTTCTCGGTTGTTGCGGGGTTCGTGGGTGAAGACAGATGTGCAATCGTACAGTATTTCTGTGCTGCGCGCTAACGGTAATGACCTGCATACTAAAACACGCTGGAGTCTCACTACCATTTCTATTCCCTCCTCATATCTGTCTAGGTCTGGGTAACCTGACAGTATCTCAGCCCACGTGCAGTCTCTGACTTTGCGGCACTTGGCCTGTCCCAGGCTTGTGCTTTCATACATCATACATACATGGATGAAGGCGATTAGCGTTGGACAGTTTGACCTCGAGACATAATCGATATACGTGCGTGCACCGCGGGAGTAACGTGGTTATTGCTGGACCGATGACCCGAACGTTGCCACATGTCGCTTGTTGATCTGAAATGATCTCATGTAATCATTTCCGGCCCAACTCATCATCCGCTGCAACAGTACATCTTTGGTCGCCGGCCAAACTTGTTGTATCCACATAATGAGCGCAAATAGCCCAACCTCCGCAGTAGAATGTACGCGTAAGGACAAAACCAACTAATACTGACATTATTGAATACCATGTCATTGTGAATGAATAGAACATCGACCAAGAGACTCTCGGAATTGTTATTGCACGTTTGAGCAGATGTTCGTGTTATCAGCTCCCGTTAGATTCTAAATGAGGTAATCTCTAGGTAAATGCGGTAAACATGGTAAAACTCGGAAAATGTAATGAAACATCATATAAGAGGTCTAAAAAGCAACGTGCGCAAGCAATGCGTAAGGTTGAAGGAGACTGCCTTGATACCGAAATGATGTACCAAGTAAGACAACGAAATGACGAACTATGCATTTTAGGGCTGATGCTAATTTGTGTTAATAAGGAATGAGATCACGTTGAACGGAAATCGATTAACTGCCAAGAGCAGCGAGCACCCAAGCGCAGTAGTAAAAGCAAAGCACGCGTTCTTTAGCTGTTCCTCCTGATGTAGTTAGATGTTTTGTTTTTTCTTGCATTGTTCCCATTTTAATCTACGCATCCCCTATAATTTTTCCTGGTCTTTTTGATGATCAGAAAAGGAATCAAATTAATTTCAAGATTGAGCTCTTCCTCTACCGAGTTAATTCGTGATATGATCGTCGAACGAGACTTTCGTGAATGTGACAGATTGGTCAGAGTCATATCGTCTGATAATGCACACCCACTGCATGAGGTCCTTATGGCTTGCAGATCGTTCCCAGCTACGCGTAGTCAACATATCGTCCCGTATGCAAGAACTGAGAAATTCAAAAATTCTTTTATTCCTGACCTGACTCGATATTTGATTGATCATACAAAAGTTATTCTCGATTTGAGGAAGAAACTGACAGTATAATAACTGAAGTGGGATCATCCTTATTTAACATGTCTTTTTTTAAATGTACATTTTATTACGTGTGGTGGAATTAATTGTATCGTTGAAAATTCGTGTACTCGAATAAAGCCATTTTTTCTTCTTACAAATGACGAATGAAACAATCCTAACGTAATAAGTAGATAAAGGTGACATGTGCATCCGGATTCTGTCCTTACCACAACTACCAACGCCTCCGAAAATAGCATTGTATCGATCGAGCGCACCATGACAAAGAGTATAACGTAGGAATCCAAATACAGTGGAATGAGGGTACTACACATCGACTGACGGATTCTATCGAGCAAGTCATCGTTCATTAAATCATGACATGCTAATTATGTCCAGGCTTAAGAGCGCTAATTGCGGTTCGGATAAGCACCAACCATTGGCCTAGACAGCACGGAACAGTTAATTGATCAGGTGAAATGACTGCAACTTTTCTGAATACATGGGAAAACATATAGTTCGCAATATATTGAAAAATATTTGTGACCGATCGGGGAACCATATTCATGAAAAAGAACGTTATACTTGTAACATTTTTTGATAAACGAGTAAAGAAAAGGGCACGAGGATTAGCGCAGCTGTGTGAAGAGAAATTTTTCGAACCCCGAACTTCAGGAACAATCTTCAGAAGCACAGTGGCACAGTGACAAAACACGTGAAGATATGCATCGCTGATTAAAACCAATAAGTGGTCACACTACTCAATTAAATGATAGAAAGTAACCGGTGGAATTCGAAAAATAGTTGTGGTTGCCTAGCACATATCTCAAACACCTATCTCGCTTCGGACACCAGTCCAATCACAATGGTCTGGCAAGGAAAGGTTCTGGAAGGGGTTAGGAAACTGACATTTTCGTTATGAATAGTTGACGTTAGTTCGATTAAAACAATCAGAGATAACTCTGGCCATGAATAATGATAAAATAAGCAAGGAGAGCAGTAGAAACGATAGCAACAACCATCGATGCTTGAATACCCATGTTGGAGTCTGTCGGGCGTCTAGGCCAGGGCAATTTGACTATATCTTAGCCCATGTGCAGTCTGAGTGTTGGCACTTTCATACAAACATAGAGTCCAAATCGGAGGATATGGTCACACTATCTCTCTTTCTTACAATGTTCACAACGATAAGCACTACTCGGTAGATTGGCGGCGTTTGCATACGGTCGGCAGCCGAAAGCAGTACAGTATGATGGTATGAAAGCACAAGTCTGATCCAGGCAAAGTGTCGCACAGTCAGAGACTGCACGGGGGCTAAGATACTGCCATGTTTCCCGGGCCTAGACAGATATGAGGGGGGAAATAGAAATGGTAGTGAGACTCCAGCGTGTTTCAGCATGCAGCTCACTACCGTTGGCCTATCTATGTAGCCGAAAGCAGTACTTTAGAGTGACCAGCATGAAAATGAAGAATCGCACCACGGCTGTAAAGTAAACGACCAGGAGAAAGTTGATCCCAGGTCGGTGGGTCGATACCCGAAGCTTTCGTCTCTATACAAACGTGCGGCTTACTCGAAGGCCGATTTTATGAGTTGATCCCACATACAGTATATCTATTGGAATACAATTGTTTACTATTCTACTGACATGATCCAACCAGCGAAGACGACGCTGACGCATTCGAGTCAACATGCTACGTAGACTATCATTCGCTGATCGGTTAAATACCAAACAGACAGGAAAAATTCGAGATAAAAAACGGGGAAATTAGCACGCTGAACAATCCATGCAAACTTAGGCAGACTGCTATGGAGATGAGGTACAAGATTCATGACGAAACATCTCTGCAATCACGTTTCCGAAGAATTAGAACGACACCAGCAAAGCTTCTTTGCGGATTTCCTTGCCAGTCATCGCTAAAAGCCGTCTTGGCCAATTTCAAACATAGCATACAAGGCCGATTAGGGGCTGGAAACCGAAGTGCGCAACAAGAATGCCAATGATCACGTTAGTGTGCTATAACTGATCGAGTAAGCAATTACTACGATGTATCATCACGTAGACACCGGTCAAGGAGACGGATCGCCCCAGTTACATGCATATGATATACTAGCCATTTCTAAAGCGACTTCACTGAAGGCTAGATACCGCAAAACTGGCAAGAAAGAAGAATTCAATAGAAATGGAAGAAAAACGTTTGCAAGCAAAGTGTACGAAGTGATACAGAAATATATGATTCTCGGAAAGAGAGAGCAGTTTTGTGTACCCAAGGACAACTTTCACAACTTACCTCTACGGATATCGTAAATTCTGACACAACGATCAACGGACCCGGTTATAATTTGCCAGCGGGAAAATGCGATTGAATTGACACTGTCTCGAGCCTCGTGCATAGTCTAAAAAACGAATACAAGAATCAGTTTGTGGAACAACATGCACACAACGCTGAATTCACAAAGAAAATAGTCAGTATCAAGAATTACCGAACCAAGACAACTTTTCAACATGCATAGCGCACACGCTTCGCGTGAATAGCTTCAATATCTTACCCGTGTCTGGATCAAAGACAACGTTGCATCCTCAGCCTGATCATCATGGACAGCGTTATATCGGTATCGTATAATGGTATGAAAGCACAAGCCTGATCCAGGCAAAGTGCCGCACAGTCAGAGACTGTACGTGGACTAAGATACTGCCAGGTTGCCCAGGCCAAGACAGATATGAGAAAGAAAATAGAAATGGTAGTGAGACTCCAGCCTGTTTCAGCATGCAGCTCACTACCGGTGGCCAATCGGTAGCAAGTGACGAGTGCCTAATTGTCATCATCATTGGCATCATGATGAAACACAAGTCTGGAGCCAGACAAAGTGTTGAGAAACATGAAGCAGGAAAAGCAGATAAGCAGAAGCGTGAAAAAGGGAAAGCAGACAAGCGGAATATACAAAGGCAAATGCGAAAAAGCAGCTAATTTTTATAGTTTCACTACCTACAAATGTGTGATTTTTGGGTTTTCGTCTTTTTTCAAATATAACTAAATAATATCGGATAAAAATTATGACAGATAGATTAAAATACACACTGAGCCACGGTTTGCAACCATTACATTTGGAAGATGCAAATCGTTGGATACTACATAATCAATCACGTCACGAATGTGTAGTACTTGTGTTCTGTACAACCAACACCGTGCTAAATTGATTTGCCTGGGTCAGGCCCGTAATTTCATACATACATACATACATGCATACATACATACATACATACATACATACATACATGCATGCATACATGCATACATACATACATACATACATACATATTCGATCCAAAGGGAGGAAGCGAAATATGCCAATTTTGCTGAAAAGTAGTTTGTTTTTTTAGTTTCACTGCATGAAATTTAGTTTTTGGTAAAATACCGGTAGCATAATGTAGGATGAAAAATTGTGAGACGCACAATAGATTACATTGTCGCCAGTGGCGTCGGTTAACAGTAAAAGTAGTCTAACCAAATATTAAGGAGCTTTTGGATTCCATTCAGAAAAACGAACGTGTCCCTCAAGCGCAACGATGTGCTTCTTAATCACAACACACCGAGTCATTGACTGGTTACAAAGTTGTTTATTAGTGTTTCCAAGGCTCTGCGAATTAGGCGCTTTATGGTAAGCGGTTATGACGCATTGACGAAACATGTCCTAACCAACGCAAATAAGATAGCATCAGCATTTCTCTCAGTCCATGGCCTCTTGGCCCCAGGATCTATTTGCAGACATTTATATTACCAACACGATGCTGCCACCAGACTCACGAAAGGGGTGAAAAAACAGAAATTCAATGGACACCATTCGTTCCAATAGACCAAGTTTCGCAACAGAAAGTACCGAAAAACCACTATCATACAACCAAGACCGTAAGGCTCACTGAACCTGATCTTACTGTCTCCACCTGACGACGGCAAACAGCCAGAAACCGGTAGTGATGTGTAAGGGATGGGGATGTGAGCAACACATTACTTTGGTGAAGACCGTAAAGGTTTCAACAGATGGACGTCAGATTCGAATTCTAATAAATCTGTCAAAGATTATACACAGATACTCCGGAATGAGATAGTTACATATTGATCAGAAGATGAATTCAATCAACTTTTGTGAACCACGGTCACATAATGTAGGCATCGAGGAAATCACAAGCCATGTAATGTGTCAGAGCCAAAAATCTATACAGTATGGGATACTGTCGGTTACCATACGGTTGAACAAACGTGCCAGTAAGAGAATTACTGCCAGTGAGAATGCAGCGTGTTCTCACGTATAGCTCATTATCAGTGACAACGAATTTCGCACAGCAATACCTATGCAGCAACACAAGTACTACATAATTACACTTGAATCCTGACACGCAAACGAATTTAAAATGAGGCCATAAAAACGGAGAATACCATATACTCTCCAATCAGCACATCCAAAATCGCTGTAGGTGGTGGCCTACCTGAACGGGGTACGGTGAGCGAGCCCTGGCGTCCCAAACGAGCACCATTCCATCAAGGCCGGCGGACATGAGAATCGGGCTGGGTAGACCAGCTTCGGAGTGTTGGAAGGGCGACGCGAATCGTACGGCATTCACACGACCAGCGTGTTTGCGCCAACGGCGTACAGACTGTCCACTGGCAACATCCCACAGTATGACACTACAATCGGCACCTCCCGATCCAATTTGACTATTATCACCACCAGCCTATAAATAAAACCATTCGACAATTGGTTATATAACGGCCCATTATCATTATGGAAATCATTATACCGATAGCGAGTGCTTAATTGTCATACAACAATGGCACGGTAAAATGTTGACAGGACTGGGAAGGGTGGAACCTAAAAAGCTACTGAACTTGTATAAGATAAAGGCACAAACGCACAGGAATGAGGGGCCTACACCTCGAATCAAACACACTCAACCAAGGGTTTTGAACGAGTAGAACGACATAAGCATGACAGCTTCCACGAGGTTTTCGCCTGTCACGCATTAAAGCAAGGTTTCCTCGCCACTTCATTTGACAACATACAAGATTAATCAAACCCTCGAGGATGTTTACAAGAATACCGCCACTGAACACAATTTCGAGCCATATTACTAAGAGCAAAAAGCTATTTCTAATTCTCATCTCCAGGACCACAAACTAGGAGAGGTCACCCGAACAGTGAAAGCCTTCATCTGATTGAAACAAGTCAGCGTCTGGTCACCCTTACAACAATACCATTCCGAGTTCGGAGTTGCAAACAAAACCGCGGTAGGATTGCCACCGTGAATAAGAGAAGCAATACGAGCGGTTCGGATGACAGAAATAGAGAGGGGAAATATGCAAGAGAAAGATAGTGGCGAAGACATGGCCACAAGGGGTCTCAAAATAACAGGCTGTGAACGAAATATTTCAAGAATGTCGCGGAACCAGTGCAGCAAACCAAACTTTTTAATATCTTTCGATTTTGCAGGATCAAAAGGATGATTATCTAACAAGTTCTAATCAGGTAAAATTACGTCATTACATAGAAGCTAGCTTTTGTAAATTTGAATAAGATGGACGGAAAATGATTACTAACAAGGTATGGAAGATACACGAGGAGACGGATTGGCACATGCAGCAACAGAGGAACCGATAACCGCACAAATAGACCGATGAATGAACACAAAATAGACAGACATGTAAAGAAAATATAGTAAATAACAAACTATAAATATGGTGGAATGAGATATAAGAGCAGTGGCAGTAACGCACGTTATTAATACAACTAAACTTGAACATGCCTGGACGTCTGAAACTTCGCCCCCATGCCCGGTATACGTCTTCAACAGTCGATTAGTATATGGGTTCCACAACTTGATGGTTTTATCTCCGCCAGCAGTGATACAATACATACCGTCCGAGTTGAAACGAGCGGCTCTCACGGCGGACTGTCGACAATGCAACCGGTGAGATACTTGAGTAGGAAGAGCGACGGGTTTCGCCGGCTGCTTCGTTTCAACAGGCATGTTGCGTTGCTAAATCGATGAATAAAATCCATAATACAGCTATCAATCATCACATAACTGATAAAAGTCAAGCAAGCGATAAACCAACAACGACATGCAAAAATATATGCAATATGAAAAAGAAGTTAGTGTATAGAATTAATTTATACATATCGATCGCAAGTGTAATCGCAGAATGATCATTGTAGGAAAGAACCATATGCGATATACCAGTGTAATCTTGACACGTGGTATTCAACTTGTAACAGTTCACATTTTTCAATCAAGCACTGATGTTACATGTCCTGACGAGCTCGAAGAGAGAAATTCGAGTGCAGTGCTTCCATTATGGACCGTCGTGATCAACTTTGTGCCATCATGTAGTGAGCTGCATGCCATTGCTATTTTCCTTGACCATATCTGCCTGGGCCTGGGCGACCTGACAGTACCTTAGCCCACATGCAGTCTTTAACTGTGCAGCAATTTGCCTATATCGGGCTTGTGATTTTATACAAACATACTTCGTGAACATTTTCATGGGCTTGGTGCTGATGAGTAGTCACAAACTTGTGCAATAATTTTGCACACGTGAAAGTGATTATATTGATTTGCCACCGATAGTGAGTTACGTGCAGGAAAACACTGGAGTCCAGCTACCATTTTCCTGTTATATCAGCCCAGGCCTGGGTAACATAAAAGTACTTTAGTCACGTGCAGCCTGTGACTGTGCGGCACTTGCCTGTTTTCAAGCTTTCGACTTTACACATTCATAAAACACATTCAATCGCCATTGCGGACAGATAAGCACGAGGAGAACGTTTTCGAAAAACAATGTTATTTCTCACACGGGAGACATTTACAGAATACTAGCGGTGATCAACTTTGTACTAAATTGATTTGCCATCATGTAGTGAGCTGCATGTCATTGCTATTTTCCTTGACCATATCTGTCTAGGCCTGGGCAACCTGACAGTATCTCAGCCCACATGCAGTCTCTCACTGTACGGCACTTTGCCTGGATCACGCTTGTGCTTTCATACCATACCATACCATACTAGCGGTTCCACAGTTTATACTTATCAAGTGGAGTGGGGTAGGCCCGGTAAGTCTCGAGGTAATAGTGGAAAAGTGAAAAAAAATCGGAATATAACCTTAGCGGCAACGAGGCTTAGAAAATAGCTAATTTGATAAGATGTATGAAAGAATGTGAGCAGTTAAACGGGATAAGCTGTTGCCATTTACCAGAGAGTCGATAATAAGCTTACGTGAAAAACACGTCGAACGCAAATACATAGCAGTGCGACAAACTGATTAGAGTGTTAATCCATCGCGTAGTTTGGGCCAAGAACATGATGAAATTAATGTACCAAGGCGGTGCAAGTAAAATGAAAAATGATTCCTACGCTGAATGAAATGTACGAAAATATAGAAGACGATCAAATCTCGAAGTAGAATAGAAATAAGAGAACAATGTAATGGGCCAGTGCGCTCGCAGTACAAATAAGCCATTTATCAGAACAGCTGTTATTCAAATTGTAACGCAGCATAACGAGAAAATATTATTTTCAAAAGATAATTTTTGAAAGCTTTTTCGGAAAATTTGGCAAAACAACCCACGCTGACAAGAACATCAATTCAACTCACAGCACGCCACCCAATAAAAATGATAAAGATTGTTATGAAAAGGTATTTATTTTCGAACTTCGAATAACCCATCTATAATAAATTCAGTATATCGATAATTCTTCAAGTTTCGTTCAAAATTTTCACTCGCTCCATCAGTTCTTCTGTCAAAGCCAAAATAGAATTAATCGGTAAGGGAAAATTCCGATTTCTTTTTAAAATGGATGATTAGGAGAGATCAGGTGTACCAAAATTGGAAAAAATAGGCATTTCGTGATGGCATAGTGATAAAGACTTTCGATCCGCAGCACGATAAACAATTTCGAAATGTACTCAAAACTTGTGGTTGTATGTGTACTGGTGAATGGTTACGAGACAGTACACCGAGCCTTATGCAGCCTTAGACTTGGGACTCTTTAACTGGCTCAAAGCTTGTGATGTTGTGGATACATGCATACAAACATACATGAATGAAAACATACATACATACACACATACACATACATAATTGCATACATACATACATACATAATTCATAATGTGCAGCATTTCTGTGCTGTACGGCTAACATCGTGCTAAATTGATTGGCCAACAGTAGTGAGCTGCATGCTGAAGCACGCTGGAGTCTCACTACCATTTCTATTTCCCCCATCATATCTGTCTAGGCCTGGGCAACCTGACAGTATCTTAGCCCACTTGCAGTCTCTGACTGTGCGGCACTTTGCCTGGATCAGGCTTGTGCTTTCATACCATACCATACCATAATGTATAGCAACGAGAAGACGTAGATCTACCTTTATTGCACCTCAATCCACGGGCTGGCACCCTATTAAACTGCACGCTTTTTCAAGCTTTCTAGAATATTCGAAGGAGATTAGACGCGCCAATGTGGTGTACAGTTTTCAGCCATCGTGTGTTTAAAGCTGTGTTGTCTTAAATCAATAAAAACTTAATATAAACTTTATACAAGCTCTATAGACGTGTTGAAGCTAGGAGTATTGCCATATTGTGCAGTGTTTCTGTTTCACAGAGTTAAATCATTTAGGCCTGAGAGCATTACGCCAAAAGTAATACCATCATCATCTGGGACAGCATTACACCTTTAGCATGTTTACAGTCATAGCTATGAGAGCAAATTATTTATCAATCGGCAAAGAAAAAATAATCAAACGCTGTCAACTCACGTGTATTTTGATGAATCCAGTTCAGCGAATGCATGTGACAGTTCAAAATACGTGTGACTTGCTGTAAAGACCCAGCTTGACCACTCGAAGAAATAAGCTTTTTCAAAGACTTGTCGTCATCCGCTTTCAGACTTGCATCGGAACCGTTCACTTCGGACATGCGAGATTGAGCAGAGTTCACCTGGTCAGCCAGTTCACGTAAATCTGTCAACATTTGTCCGAGCTCCAAATCGACGTTCGAGGCAAGCTGGAGAATGGCCTCGCGCTCAAAATCCGAGTGTGAATGGCCTGGAGGCAATTCACTGGCACTCCGCTCAATGGGTTCCAAAAGCTGCTCCAACTCACGTTGCTGACCTTCGATGAAATCCAATTCCTAAAAACGGAATAAGCGAGATAGAAATTTGCAGACAAATACACGCATAGACGCGTTCGAAAAAGAGATATTGTCCTAGCGGGCTCTATTCAGTTGCTTCACAAAATTCATGTCAAGAATGTACAGTCAGATAGCATTGTGTTACTGCACAAGTATGTATGAAAGCACACGCCTGATCCAGGCAAAGTGCCGCACAGTCAGAGACTGCATGTGGGCTGAGATACTGTCAGGTTGCCCAGGCCTAGACAGATATGAGAAAGAAAATACACATGGTAGTGAGACTCCAGCGTGTTTCAGCATGCAGCTCACTACCGATGGCCAATCAATTTAGCACGGTGTTGGCTGCACAGCACATAAGTACTGCACGATTGCACATCCATGCACAAGTAACATCGTGACGTATGGGGGAAAGAGGTATTCTCGTTGCAATCATTACCTTCTTATACTTAAATGCAATTAGAAAGTATCTCGTTTCACGTGAAATCTCACAGTTTGTCATTTCTTAACTAGAGATGTGTGATTCCAATAATGTTTGCATCTTTATAGCATAGATCTGCATGCCCTTTATATTATGGAGGGAATACATTAGTCAGCTACATGATTAAATTCCAGCTGACAATCGGGAAAGAATAAAATATGAAAGCAAATGATTCACAGAAAGTACAGGAACCGTGTACGATGGCATGGAATAACGAACCTGGAGCCAAGCAAAGGATCCCATGGTGATGAAGTTTACGTGGGTCGCCCAAACCCAAATTGATACAAGAAGTGGAAAGCGGAAGAGTTCTCACATACAGCTCATTACCATTAGCAAACCAATACAACACCATGTTACTTGCCAGTAAGGAAGCATTGCAGAATTGCACATCCAATACGCCGTATATAACTACCCCTAATGAGACTCCATAAGTATGGAGTTCTACCAACGAATAAATTTAATGATTATTGTAAGGAGCGGTTGAATCGTGATCTCGTATCAGCTAGAAATAATACTGGAACGCCGTCTATGACCATTCTATAGATAAAAAGCCTCTCCCGCTTACTTCAATATCGTACACCAGAAATATTTACCCATAAATTAAAAATGGTAACAGGATATGGTATGGTATGGTATGAAAGTCTGATCCAGGCAAAGTGCCGCACAGCCAGAGACTGCACGTGGGCGATATTACTGACAGGTTGCCCAGACAGGATATGTGGCCCTACTCAGTTTTGATTTTGTGTAGCAAATAGGCGTATACTAATGTTAAAATCGAATCAAAAGTACAATTAAAAACAGACCTGTACAAGTCGTGCTTGCTCTGACTTGCATTCAGTGACTCGTTCATACAAAGTACTAATCTTCTCACTGTTCTTCAAAAGGGTGTCATCCCATTCAGTAATACGGTCAGCTTGGTCCAGAAAATAACGTTCTTGTTCTTCTAAATCATGCGCCCACTTATTGACTGCGTCCTCAAGCTGCTGGTAGGTCATTGCTGATTTTACTGATTGCGTAACCGTGGACGGAGAGATAACATTCGATGAGGTGACAGATGATGTAGTTATAGAAGTGAGGCTCGACGCAGTAAAACTCAATGGTGTGGACGTAGTAGTCGTAGTTGCGGCAGCTGTAAATGGAGTTGTTACTGTACAAACGGCGGTTGATGTTAAAGGGACTGTTGGTACATTTACAGACGATCCAGAGGATACCGAGGTTGAACCAAAAGTAGGTAGACCGGAATTCGTTGAAGTAGACAAAACTGGTTGAAAACCCGAAGGTTTACTTGATGAAGTCGCACTACCAAATGGCAGACCAGATTGCAATTGCGTGCTTCCGGGAAACGAAAACCCGAGCGGAGCAGCAGCGGTTGTGGTCGATCCTGTTAGTCCTGAAGTGCTCGAGGTGATGGTTGCAGACGTCATAGCCGGAGTCGCAAAAGAAATGCCAGTCGTAGATGCGATAGTAGACACAGGCTGACTAAGAGTCGTTGAAACGGCCGGTTTAGTTGACGAAACACCGAACGTGAATCCTGTACCCAAAAAAGGAGCAGTGGTTGCGGTGGATCCCGGAAGTGAGCTGAAACTGAATGGCGCGGTAGTATTGGTAGAAGACATCGCAGGAGCTTGGCTCGATGTAGCGGCCGGTTTGACACCGAATGAGAATGGACTCATTGTTGAACATAAAGTTGAAACTGGTTGTGGTTGAGATGAAGTGGTGCCGAAGCCAAAACTTAAAGGTGCGTTCGATGATTGAGTGGTGGTCCCGACAGTGAAAGCAGGCGATCCGAATGAGAATCCAGTAAAACCGCTCGTTGTTGTGGCAGCAGCTTCATTAGGTTTTGTAGTCCCAAAAGAAAATCCTAGAAAAATTCAAACATGTTGAATAAATGCAATAAATGTTGGGTTCATGCCAAAATCGGTCAACTGCTTCGTATAAACATACCAGACATGTTATGAAGACAAACGTTAAGTCCGCCAACGTTATTGATTGGTCAATTCAAACCGCTGAAAAGAAAGTAACACTGCTTAGTATTCGCGGAGATGCGGTATCCGGCCGTTAACAATAAAAGGAGTGAATAATAGGTAAAAAAACTTATAGCAGCGATGTGAAATGTGAAGCCTTCGTTGTTGAACATTTCGAGGTAATATTTGTGGTTTTGCACGGCTGTATAATTATGTAATACTTCTGTGCTGTGCAGCAACCACCGTGCCGAATCGATTTGCTACCAATAACTACTATGCAAAAACACGATATATTCGCACTGCCACTTCTATTTCCATTTCTCATATATCTTGACCCGGGCAGCTTTAGGGTATCGTAGATCACGTGAAGTCTACGACGGCGCTTAACTTTGATAGGATCGGACTTGTGATTTCATGCATAATTATTTGCGACGACAGGGGCGTTACGTGCTGTGGTAACTTGTTATTTTCACGATACTGAAGAACTACGAAGTAGATTTCGCGGCACTTTCATTAGCATTATGACTTCGTTGAATTCTTGCCCGGACATAGCTAACCCCATGTTGGTGGTTAATTAAAACATTCCACGTAATTAGCAACAAAACCGTCAATGTTTCGAATTTCGATTGGAAAGTACCGAGAGAACATAGCGCACATAGCACAAGTTAGTACCAACTTGTTCAGAGGCTTCGAATGACTACTATGTCTTAACCCAGTTCTAAAGCACACGCATCTGACATGACAATGACTAATGACAGCACATAAGAGGACTAGTAAATAGTCCGCATTCGCTTCGCTTTTAGTGGTGTTGAATGGCGGTAGTAAGAACGTTGATGAGCATAAGAGCAAATTTGTGATGCTATTCCATAACGACCTAAGCTGATCAATAGCATGAATAAGCAAACGAATTATATGGCGATTTCTATACCCAGTAAACAGTCAAATATGTGCATAAATTACCTACTAGTTTTATGATTTTATTAACGGTCTTATTCTCGTTCCTAGTTCGTAGGCAGCGCTTTTATATGAATAATGCATTTCACTCAGACGTTCACTTACTCTGGTAATGTGATTTGACCGGGCATACAATCTCGTCTAATCCACCAGCAGTGGATCACCTACGGAGCTCAGGACGATTGGGAGATATTAATGAAACTAGTGGCGATTCATAAGACCTGAAGTTGTGGTTTTCCACACGCGTTAATTTTACGGGTCGAATTGATATATGATAGCCCTATATGAGTCATCACCAGCATAGTCCAAACGCACGGATGTGCAATCGTGCAGCATTTCTGTGCTGTACGGCTAACATCGTGCTAAATTGATTGGCAAAAGGTAGTGAGCTTCATGTTGAAACACGCTGGAGTCTCACTACCATTTCTATTCCCCCTTATATTTGTCTAGACCTGGGCAACCTGACAGTATCATAGCCCACGTGCAGTCTCTGACTGTACGGCACTTTGCCTGGATCAGGCTTGTGCTTTCATACCATACCGTACCATATAGTTCAATCGAGAAGTGTGCCACCTGGTATTATGTGAACTCCGAAAGCTGGTGCTCCTGCGCTGCATAATAACATGATAGCATCAAACACAAAATTGAACAGAAAAGAACACCACTTGTAAACTCTAACACATGCAGATGTATGATCATTAAGTGCACGCAGTATGTTAACATACTTATGTGGAACGATCTTGCACAGCAAGGTTAAAAAGGACCTTTCGATCGACTGAATCAAATGCTCATATGAAGTCTAAAAAGATTACTATTGTCGGCTGCCAATAAAGGCGATGCAGTTCTAAGATCTCTCGAAGAGTAAAAATGTGGTCGATACAGCCTCAACCAACCTGCTGCTCTTGAATCTGTGATTTCCTATGCGATATTAATCTTCAAAGAATCTCGTAATGATGGGAATGAAATGTATCCCTTCGTGATTACAACAGAAGATTAGCACACTTTTTTCAATATCGGTATGATAACTGATTTTTGAAAACTCTGAGGGACGGAATCTGACAACCACACTTCACGAAGGAGATCACCTAATAATGTATTGATTATAATTTTGTCACCTTGCTCGAATAAAATAGCATGTCCAATCGGTTGAAAGGACGATGGACAGCATTAAATCTCAACGAAAACGAAAAACTTATACAAGAAATGCTTTTGGTATTTTAAAACGATTTTTATTTTTTAAAGGGGTTGATTAATGCATAAAGAGCGGTCACAACCTATCATCCAGCCTATGTTTAAACTCACCTACTGAAGCAGCTGAGATTAGTTCCTTGAGGCGTGAGTTCCACGCTTTTACTACACTCTTTACCTTTTCTAGCTGCACCACATCCTTTTGGTAATATGGCCTCCAAGCCTGAATTCAGTACTCTAGATGCGGCCTTACTATTGCCGTGTAGAGGAGTAGCAGCACCTCAGCTTGGCTGCATGTGAGGGCTGAGCACAATCATAAAATTACTATTATGGACTTTTGAGCCAAAGCAGCACATTGGTCGACCCACTTGAGGTTTTGTGGACCATGATTTCTGAATAGATTTTAAACAACGGAACTCGGTATAGGCTGAGGCAATCATTCTACCTGCCAGAGTAGAAAACAAGTAATTTTTCTCTAGGTTAAGGGGACAGTCGGTTGCTCGGAGGAGGATACCATCTCCAGTGGCAGCTGATATCGGCAATGAACGTTACCGATCGCGAGCAACCTTCGACAAAAAATGTATGTTAAAAAAGAATGATAGAATAACCGTATACAACATTACATTTTTTACAAGAAGCGGGAAGATAACGTTTGAAAACGTAACCATGGACTTGCACAATATGAAAGAAAACGTATACATTTGCAAAAAATAAAACTTTCTAATTGTATTGAGGTCAAAATAGATTGTCGAAAGGGAACGACAAATCATATGAAACTTTTATATCTTCTTTTTTGTTTGACGACAGAGGGTCAAAACCTTGTGAGCTGCATCTCTTTTTATCAGTAACATAATCCATGAGTTACTCATTTGATGAAATGTTGTCTATTGTTGTATGGATTCCCAGTGATTACAAACAGTACACTATCCACTAGTTGCTTGAACTGGTTTTCAGGTCTTGCTGCAATAACCTCTTAGGGCAGCGCATTCCACAGGCTACCGATTCTTGTTGAGTGTGTGAATTCTTGTGTTAGGCGTAGGGTTTCTACACTTTTGAAGCCTTTAGAGCGTGCCACGGGTGCACGAGCCCGACAGGAGTGGGAAAACTCGTGCAATTCGTCGACATAGGCTCCCAGTAATATGCGGCGTGTTAGCAGCAAGTCGTAGTGCACACGCCGAATACTAAGCGAAATGAGGTTCAGGCGTTGAACCCTCTCCATATAAGAATTTGATTTCAATGTTTGTACTCTTTTCGTTGCCGCGGATGCGCTTTTTCCAGCTGGTCACGTTCTCCTTTGGTTTGTGGAAAGGTTGCTGGCAAACCATATTCCAAAACGGATCTCACGCATGTGAAATAAAGAATGCGAAACATTTGTGGAGTAATCGCCGAGAACGACCGATTAATAGTTCACCTTGCGCGGTTTGCAGCAGCAGCTTTTCTGTTTGTATCCTTCTTGGATTTAAGCGACCGTGTCAAAATAGTACCTGGTCACGGTCAATATCAACCCATTTCAATTGATGATCCCCGAGGAAGTATGTACCTTAAGGCGTACTTGGCCACAAAAGCATTACTGCGCATTTTTGTCGGTTTACAGGAAGCTGCCACTTTAACGTCTAACCAAACAATTTGTCCAATTCGTTTTGGAAAACTGTACTCTCAGCAGAAGAGCTTACGGTACCCCCAAACTGTTAGATCATTGGCAAAATGTAGACCACTCAGATTTATTGAGTCGGGGAGGTCATTGACATATTCTTTGAAAAGTAACGGGCTGACAACAAAGACCTGCAAAACCTTGAAAGCTGGACGTGTAGTCCGCTACTTAACTCCATTAGCCTCGACCTGTGTATAACGGCCAATAAGAAAGTGTTCAATCCAATTTAAAACAGGTCCATTTACACCACGAGCACAGAGCATGAGCAATAGGCGTTTCAATGGGACACGGTCAAAAGTCTTACTGAAATCAATGAAAGCCTTTATCAAGTTCAGCACAGAAGTGCTCGCGAGCAGTGATGAGATTGGATGCGCATGATCGTCTTTACGCAAAACCATGCTGGGTAATTCTTAGCTGACTGATTGTAAAGAGAAAATGTTCTATCTGTTTTTCAACAGTCGTTCCAGAGTCTCTCTAACTACCGAAGTGAGGGTAACCGGTCGGAAGTTAGCAGGATCACTGGTTTCACCGCCCTAATATTTTTTTATATTTGCACAATCTGATACAGATATGGTGCCGTTCAACAGAAACAATGAAATGTACAAAGCGGGCAGGGAACCGTGAGAAAAAGAACAGTGGATTATTCTTTGTCCATTTACAGACGTCATTTTGTGGAAAAAAAATTTTCAAAATAGTTTACGACCGATAGAAAAATGTCAGGGAAGAATAAAGATGATGCACTCTTTCCATTGATGTCGGTTCATTGCCAGCGTTGCCAATGTATCGAGCCACACACTCTCACATTCTCTTGCACCCCATCCAGGCAAGCACGGTGGTTCATCTCCGGCTAAACCAGAAGTGAGCCTTTTCAAGCCACTCTTTCACGTTAGTGGCTGACCACCAGCCACTTCTTTCCAGCCTGAACCAGCTGACGCAAAAAGCGCTCGGCCTGGTAACCGTTCGGGTTTCATGCGCAGGACGTGCCCCAACCATCGGAGACGACGTCGGTTAATGGCTGTCTAAAGGCTAGTGACGTTGCTTTCTAAGACGCGACGCCTGATCTCACCGAACCTTAGCAATCCTTCGCAGACAATGTTCGTCGAAGACCTCAAGCCTCTTAACATCTGCGCGAACCGTCCAACATTCACTCCCACATAGCAATACTATCCTTACCGAGGTGGAATATATTCTTCCTTTAAGACCCTAGCTGAAATCACGTCTCTTCCAGAGGTACTTAAGTTTAGTGAATGCCAGTCTGGCATTAGCAATTATGGACGTGATTTTCTTCTCTATCCGACCCCCAGCAAACACCAGACTTCCTAGGTATTTGAACTGCTCAAAACATGATCGAGAATCAGATCATTTATAGCAAAATTTGGCAGTTCACCAGACCAGTTCTGAAGGAGAACTTTACACTTGCTTGGCGAAAAGAAGAGCCCATCATATCCAAGGCTTGTTGGATAAATGTTGGGTCTTCGCCAAGTAAGGCAATATCATCAGCATAATTCAGGTCCATAACACGCCCACATGGAAGGAGCCCAACGCCACCCGTGGAGAAACTACTAAGAGCATTCCGGAGGACGTCCTCGATGGCGAAGCTGAACAAGAACGGGGATATTGGACAGCCGTGTCTTACACCCGTAGTAATTTTGAATGGCATTGAAACTTCAAATCTAGTGGTAACCTACAACATCTCAAGGAATAAGTTGAGGATTAGTGCCAGTGTTTTGTGTATGATACCCCTAATACCTTTAAAAGCATTGGGTGTATTCAATCCGGAACAGGTGCTGAGTGTACATCGCGCCGTTCAAGTAAATAATGCACCATCTTTGGCGAGATTAGGATATCCGGCATGTCAGCGCTGCTATCATGAAGCAGTGGAAATGGAAACGTCTCGACTGTGTAAACCAAACTATACTGAACGGCGACAAGAACTGATTTACGTTCATCTTCATGTTCAGGCGAACCTCTCACAGATCTCAAGCAAGCTTTAGTTCTAGCTCTAATGTACGCAAACAAGCGTATCGGCAGCAATTTGCCTTCATCCACCAAACGATTTTCATAATCCTTCTTTTTGCGCTTTTTAGGTAGGTGCATTTTTGCGAATAAATTTGTAGGCAACACAATCATCGGTGAATCCGCTGGAAGAAAACTTCTACCATAACCGCATTCTTCCTGTTTTTACGAATAATACTATCAAACCATGGTGACCCCTTAGCGTATGGTCATCCATTCATCAATGGGGCGTGATTTTTAAGCGATCTGATTTTACCTAAAATGTCCTCCAACAGACGGAGGGAGTGACCAGTCAAGTCTGCAGACGTGATTAAACTCTTCAGTTCAGTTCAGTTTGCACAGGACAATATGTGGCAGAGTCGCCAATCGAGCGTCCAGAATACTTCCGGTGGTAAGCCAAAAAAGCGTCCACCACTTCGAACAGTAGGTTCAATATTCTTCTGGTATGACTTTGGCTGGAATGCAACCGAAAAACTCCCCTCATCAAATAGGTGAGGAGAGACATTAGTGCGTTCCAACGACAAATTGAAGAACAACTATAAAATTAGGGATAAAAATTGGGAAACACAGAGCGCCAGATCGAGTCGTCTATATTTGATGCACGTTACTGAAGTAGAACAAACTACCTCTTCGGGCAGACAGTTCCAGTGATTCACTACCCTTTCGCTAAAGAAGTGCTTACGTGCATTAGACCTGACATGTTGATTCTCCAGTTTCAGTGAATGGCCTCGAGTACCTACTACTGGCGCGAGAGCATACATATCAGCCGGATCAATAGAACTAAAGACTAACGATTTTAAGGTCTCGATCAGATCCCCACGTAGCCGCCTTTTCAGCGAAAAGAGATCTTGACTCAACAGTCGTTGTTTATACGACTTCCCAGATTGCCTTTTAATCATACGAGTAGCTGGGCGCTGAACACCTTCAAGCGTGGCAATGTCCTTTTCCAAGTAAAGTGACCATTTCCTGTTCTTTTTTCTTCCTCATATCTGTCTAGGCCTGGGAAACCTGGCAGTATCTTAGCCCACGTGCAGTCTATGACTGTGCGGCACTTTGCCTGGAACCGGCTTGTGCTTTCATTCATTCATTCACCAAGCTTGAACTCGAGATGAGGTCTCACTATCGCTTTATACAATGGGATGAAAACCTCCGGGGACCTGCAGGATAAAACTGATCGGAGGCGAAAGAGCTGGTTCCTAGCGCGTTGTGCAGCAGCTGCACATTGATCAGCCCATTTAAAGTCCGCTGAAACCGCAATACCTAAGTCCCGGACTTTTGATACCCCAGTTATCTCCAGTATGTTATCAGGTCCAGCAACCTGCAGCTTCGTTGCAGCTTTGGACAGAAGATAGCTTTTGGAGAAGTTGACTGGTAGATCCCACGTGGAAGACCACTTGATGACCTTTTCTATATCCTCAAAAAGATCCTGTTCGTTCAGCGATCCGATAAACTTGACATCGTCTGCAAAATATAGCAGGGACACTTAAGCGAGGATGCCAAATCATCGATGAAGAAAGAGTAGTGGGCCTAGTACTGAACCCTGCGGGACTCCACTAACAACTCCTGCTTTCGCGGAATACATATTGCCTATGCGAACGCGAAAATACCGATTGCTCAAGAAGTTTGTGCGTCTAATTTCCAATTTGTTTCTCGGGCATTCGTTCGTATTCTCGGTTGAAGACCACTATTCCAAACTAAACACAAAGAGCAGTGATCGCTACCAATAATAGGGGTCTGCATTGACAGATTCGTAACATCGTAACACGAAATACAATAGTTCAAGTTCAAGTTGCACATGGCTGAAGGTGGCTAAAAGCCAAACACGCGCCCAGATTTCCTTCGACGGTATTCGTTTGAGCAGCCGGCACTTCGATATCGAGTATACAGTTAGTACTTGTAACACCGCTTGTTTTTCCTCATCCTGCTCGCGACGGTGATTTTGCGGCTTACAAGGGCTTGACCCCCTGTCGTCTATCAAGAAGAAGAACAAGAAGAAAACATTGACCTTGACAATTCGAACTTCCGTTCGTGCGTGCATCGTGACCGCACTGTACACGTTTTGGCATCCCCTATATATTTTCGTGTCAACCTGCGTTTTCTCCTACTCTAGTAGGACGTTATTGTAGTTATCAGGGCTACTAAAAATTGGTGAGCCCGAAATACACGCAATCTTCGTGTATCATTTCCGGTACGTCATTTTCTTGCTTTACATCTGAGTTTTCAGGTAAACATTTTTACCTCGTTTAATTGTGCATTTTTTGCATCAATTGCTCCTGTTTATCATGATTGATTCTAAACGCGTTATTTGGGCATCAACGGTCATAACAATACCCAGCTTTATTCCACAGTACCCTGAGTATTGTTTTCATATTTTAGAAACTGCATTTAGTTCTAAAAATATAATTGATGACTCCGCCATGTTTTTACATTTAACGCAGAAACTCCCCGCGGATGTGTTATCACAGGTACGTGACGCAGTCCGGACCGCACCCATATGTGACCGCTACCGCATCGTCAATCAAGCCGTGATTTCTCGCACGGTTCCGTCTGAACAATCTAGGCTACAGCAGCTGTTCGGCAACTTAGAAATTGCCAACAAAAAGCCATCTACCATACTAATGGAGATGCGCTACTGCTCGAGTCATCGCACATGAAAGAGTCCTTACTAAAGGAACTATGGCTCCAGCGTTTACCTCAGTCCGTGCAACCCATCTTGGTTGCTGCAAAAAGGAACTCCGGTATCTGAGCTTTCAGTAAATCGCTGAATGTATCTGTCCCTACCCATATACCCATATTTCCACAGTAACCGCAGGAAGATCACGAACACAGGGTAATCCAGCAAAAGTCAGCAATACGGATCTACTGTCTGAGGTTGCAAATTTACGCAATGATTTTCGAAACCTCACACTCAACAGTAATTCGCGATCACATACCCCATCCCACCAACGCTCAAGTAGTCACACTCGGTCACGCGTTTGCTGGATCCATCGGGAGTACAGCGATAATGCGCGACGTTGCATTAAACCTTGCGCCTATCGCTCATCGCCAGCGAAAATCTCCGTTCGGCTCCTAATGACGACTACGGTCATCGGCCCGAAGAAATTACGTCGTCTTTTCAATATCGAGGATAAATCAACAGGTCTACGTGACGGACCAAAAGCCAATAGGGACGTTCGCACGAGCGGTAAAGCGTGCGGTAATTGTCAACACTCGAAAATCTACCGACACACAAAAAGCTCATTAAGAGCTTTCGTAAAACCGAATAAGCGTTTCTCGCACATTCACGTAGACCTCGTTGGCCGGTTACCACCCTCAAGTAGCTATACATACATCCTCACCTGCATAGACCATTTCACCAGGTGGCCCGAGGCCGTTCCGCTACCAAACTGCTCTTCCGAGGCAGTTGCAAACGCCTTCTTCGAACGTTGAGTAGCACAGTTCGGTTGTCCTAGTAACGTTACATCGGACCGAGGTTCCCATTTCGATGGCGCCTTTAGTCAATTGCTGGCTACTCTGGGTTGCCAACATCACCGAACTAATGCCCATCACCCTGCTACAAATGGTATGGTGGAAATGTTGCACAGGCAACTCAAAGCCTCAATAATGGCACACGGAGGTACTAACTGGACCGAAGTCCTAACTATTGTCCTCCTAGGTTTAGGGTCAACCTTTAAACCCCTTTGCAAGCCACTGCCGCCGAGTTGACATTCGGTCGTACTATCGCATTACCAGTATTGCCAGTATGTCTTTCTCCGAAACGACAGGGTGAAGCAACCTCTTCACCCTCCTTAGACTGGACCGTTTAGGATGATTAAGCGTTCCCGTGTCCGTCGACACGACACGGTCTCGATTGACAAAGTCAAACCGGCGTTCATGGACCATACAGTTGACTCAGCTAATCCGCCAGACCCAGCCCCAGCACCACTGGTGATAACCCCTACCTTACCCTTTACTATCTCAACGCCTGGCACCACAATTTTTAGGCGAGCGAAACGGTAACCCGTTAGGTTCGCCGACTATGTAGTACCTTTTTAACGTGTTATTATCACTTGGTATATGCCCGCGCATGTTTTACGTACCTGATTACTATAATTTGGTCGTGGCCTTGAACCCATGCACCAGAAAGTTTTTCTTTTCACTCCTCAGGTATACATGCACCTCCTGCTGTGGAAACCGGGGCACGCAGCACCCCCGGATTGCAGACGCCTGTCGCCATCCTACCCGGTAGCCCGAAATACACTCATCCTTCACATACCCCTTACGATACACATACACCTCCCGCTGTGGAAACTGTGCGCGCGCCACCCCTCGGATCGCCGACGCCTGTCGCCATCCTCCTGGTAACCAAAACCATGAGCACACGCCGCTTAACACGAAACATATCAGACAAGGTCCTCACCAGCCCGATTATACGCCACTCAGATTTCTCCAGGTGAGGCCGTTCGCCATCGACCCTGGGGGGAGCAGGAACTTCTTAGTATGGACTATGTTTCCGGAGCTTCTGGTTCTTCGTTGTCAAGCCTACAGATGTGCCTACATCTGCTCCAACTGGTTTCATACTAAGACAATGCCAGAGTGGTGATTCCCGCTAGCAGCACATTCACCCCATGTGATTCGGCTCCGGCAGCGCGTTCACGCCATGTGAGACGTGACTCGGCTTAGTAATTATCGGTTTTTCGTGTATCCTACCCTGGTCACCACCGACAATCGACCCACGCAGATCAATTGCTTTGTTGACTTCGAAGTGACTGGTCGCTGAGAGACTATGTTCCATCCTGGAACGACCTGACACCGCTTGGCCAGTTCAATTGTCAATTCCTGTTCAGAAGTCTCCTCTGACCAGACTTCTTGGAAGGGGCCGGTGTAACAACATTGTTTACTGTACATAACAATTGACCTTGATATACACTTCCCGTTGAATCGTGTTCCGTGATTGCTACCCTGTACCTTCGTGCACGTTTTGACTACCGCAATAAACCTTCATTCTCCTGTGCTTGTTCTCCTACATTCTTGTAAACATTGTTGTAGTGGTCAGTCTACAACAAACGCAGTATTCCAAGTGAGGCCGCACGACTACTTTGTATAAGAGAATAAAGATTGAAAGTTTCCAGCAAGATAACGCTGAGCGAAGTGTGAACAATTCTCTGCGAGCCTTGTTCGTAGCTTCGGCACATTGAGTAGCCCACTTAAAATCACCTGTTATAGTAATACCGAGATCCTTCACATTCTGAACAGCAGCTATTCTAATAGTTCCTTCGCCGACTTCAAGTTGGGTGTTCGCTAAATCAGTCGTCAGAACACAGTTCTTGCCCAAGTTTAGTGGCAACTCCCAGGTCTTTGTCCACTCGATTACTTTTTCTAAATCAGAGATAAGCGTATCTCTGCTGTCATTCCTAGGAACTTATCATCATCTGCAAACAGGAAGCAGCGTGAACTCAAGCAGGTTGCCAGGTCGTTTACAAAAATAAGAAAAAATAGTGCACCAAGCAACGAGCCTTGAGACACTCCACTGAGAATCAGTGATTCCTCCGAGCACACCCCTGCAATTCTAACATAGTTAGTGCGATTAAATAGAAAGCTGTCTAACCATCTATGTAGTTCACCTGTGACGCCACACATACTTAGTTTGTGCAGAAGGTACCTATGGTTCACTGAGTCAAATGCCTTTTGAAAATCAAGATAGCATACTTCGACCACTCTCCCTTCATCGAGGCGTAATGTCACTTCATCAAGAATGCCTTAAAGATTGGTTAGGCAGGACATTTCTTTCCAACATCCGTGCTGGGCATCAGATAGTAAGGAATTGGCTAACAAATGTTTACATACCTGGTGCCGAATGATTTTTTCCAAGCACTTGCTTGTCACACTTACTGGCCTGTAGTTGCGTATATTTGAAATGGGACCCTTTTGGTATATGACACTACCGCCGCTCGTTTCCAATCATCCGGTAGTATATCTTGGAGTAAGGTAGCTTCAAAAAGATTTCTGATTGCAAGGCTTACTTTATTCGCGAGTGGTTAAAGAATAGTCGGATGTATACCGTATATAGAAGGAACTTGTCCGAAACATATCCTACTGAGGTTGTTTACATTCTGCACAAAATTCAATTTTAAAATAGTGACTAGTATTTTTTGTTGCAGCGGTTCGCCAATCAAAACCAAATCCGACCAGTTTATATCGAGAGTGAAAATGAATGAAATAATGATTCAAGGTCAACGTGGATGATCAAGTTCAAGTTCACGTTGCACAGGGCTGAAGGTGGCTTAATGCCATTCTCGCGCCAATATTTCCTTCGACGGTATGCGGTTGAGCAACCGGCACTTCGATATCGAGTATAAAGTTCGTACGTTCCACAAGTTCTTGTTTCGGAATATCTAGAAAGTGAGGTAGGGGTTCTTTTCACCAGCACGGTGAGAGGTCATCTATTTAGGAAACAATGAAATAATATGCGTGAACAATGTATGATATATGAAATCACTAGCCTAGTCGAGGCAAAGTGAAGCAGTCATAAACTGCATGTGGGCTAAAATGCTGTCATGTTGCCCAGGCCTAGATAGATATGAGATTAAAAAATGTTGTTTTTTAAGACTTTTAATTAAACAATGTGCGGAAATATAGTAGGCCACTTAGCGTCTAGTTCCCTTTTAAATCTCAACACATTTGGGTGGATAACTATACAATCTAGGAGCTTGTTCCAGAAGTTATAATAATACTATATTCTTGGTAAACCAAGGCATACAAAACATTGTCAGGTTATCAATGTGTATAAAATAGATAAATTATACAAATGACCTTATCAAGCGGAAATTTTGATCATTTTCCCGTTTAATAAAGGGTGGTAAATTTACAAGGGCAAGAAAGTTATTTTTTCGATTAATGTCACACAATAATAAAGTTTCGTCTCGATTGCATCGAAATATGCAAAAGGTAAGGTTGCAATTTATTCTGGAGCAAAGATTAAAGAAAGAAAAGAAATAATTATGAAGGAAATGGTGCGCGTGAAAATATAATAGTCATAGTAAAAGTAAATTTAAAAAATAAAAAATTCTCTTATAAATATATAAATTGACTTCTTCGGAATGTCGATGCGTGTGATTGAAGAAAAGTACATAAAAAAAATCCGAAGTTAAATTTAAAAAAAATTAGAAAAAAGAGGGGATGAGGAGAGTGTAGTTGTGGATTACCTTGTATAAGGTTTTGGCCGGTTGTACGATCCAGGGAAGACGAAAAACTGTCGAGGAATGGAAACCAAATATGTTTGCCAGTAGGGCTTTCGGTTCATATAGAATAATCAGTCTTATGTTGAAGAAGCACGGGCCAGTATCAGAGTTGGTTTGGGAGTCGGAGACACTGAAACACAATTAAAGATATTCTCTTTACCATCATGGTGAGAGGTCATCAAAGTGAAATGATAAATCGGTTATGAACGACAAAATAGATCAAAAACAATATGTTTGGCATTTTTAATTATTTTTTTGCTTTTTTGCTTTTTAATAAACACGTTATGGTAAAATATGCTTTCATAGATATATATAGGTTTAATATAAACAGAGGACGGTAAGGGATATGGTCATATGATAAAAATGATTAAAAAGCGCACGGTTACGATTAAGAAGTGTAGCAACATATCTAGGGTCTGATAACCTGACACTTGAATGGCCGGTTACCCAGAGAATACTATCAGAAATGAAGCTATACTAATATGTGGAGAATGATGTGGAATTAGAAACCTGAGATCCCATGAGACTATAGAATATCTATAAAAGAGTTTATCTTAAGGATTTGGGATAATGAGTGAACGGCAAGAGTTTCTACAAGCGTTTTGAATTTTCCTGTAGATATTCACATACGGAAATAAACTGGAAGAGAATTCAAAAGTTGTGCATATCTAATTTACAAGAAGTTACTTCTTACTTTGGTGCGAGACATAGGGATATTCAAAAGCCATGTTCGATTGCACAGATCATATCGAATATAATCGTGAAAGCCCATGCCAGACTGAAACTTAATTCGTTGCTGGGTAATGTTTCGAAAGAAAAGAAGTTGACCACGCGGTAGCTGAAAAAGTGTTCACGTGTCACCTCTTAAGCAGTTTCATATAATTACACCTTGTAGATGCTTTAGCTGCAAGTTTAGGGTTTTAGTTATATTATCACCTGTAAGATCCTTTAAAATCTTGAAGGCTTCTATTAAGTCGCCTCTCAGACGGCGTCTCTTTAGTGAGAACAGATCGAAGTCCTTGAGACTTGCCTAACAGGTTTTCCTTGTCTGACCATCAACCATCCTAGTCGCAAGGCGCTGGACCCTTTCGAGACATGCGATATCGTTTTTCAAGTACCTTGCCTAGGATTGAACGCAGTATTCCAAGTGAGGCCGCACAACTACTTTGCATAGGGGAATGAAGATTGAAGGTTTTCGGCAAGACAACGCTGAGCGCAGTCTGAACAATTCTCTGCGTGCCTTGTTTGCAGATTCGGTAACTTGAGTATTCTTCTTTAAATCACCTGTTATCGTAATACCGAGATCTTTTACTTTCTGAGCAGCTATTCTGATAGTTCCTCCGCCGAAATTTGCATCTTACGAAAATTTGATATTGTTGAGGATATCCGAGCTATTGCAAGATTATCAAAAGAAATTTTATCATGTTTTCAAATGATTAGAACATAGATTCGACTCGTAAATCTGCAAAATGAGATCTGCAAGAAAGCATCAAGTGAATGAGAGATCCGCTGCTCCCTCTATGGGTTCCTGTCTTGTTTGTTCGAAAAAGGTTGCCAATATGGCTAAAACTGTTCAATGTGAAATATGTTTAATGTGGTTGCATATTCGAAGTGGTGGAATAAAGTCGGAGATGTATCGTAATCTTTAGAAAAAATCGTGCAATATCATTCGCAAGATATGTAAGTTATGCCCTCCACTGACTGATTTTAAGCCCGCAAGTACACAGCTTCAAGTTATTACGCCTTTTGCTGCGATTTCTGAATGTGTTGATGAGGGGATCGTAGACAGTGACTCACCTCAAAGGAGGATAGGCACCACACAAGTAGAGCAAGTTTCCGTGCAATCCGAAAAGATACGCACTTTTGCGGAAGCTGCTTCCTTGCCTGTACTCAGTTCAAAAATGGGCTTAGTTATTTTAGCGGGTCAACGCAAGTTCATTAACCCAAGGCGGACCAGAAATACCGCAGCCGGTTAGAGCAATCGAGAACAAAGAAAAGAACTTTACCGCTGATGAAATTAGAAAGTACTACATCATTCTTCACAATGCACCGGAGCAAACACCGCTGATGAAATTAGAAAGTACTACATCATTCTTCACAATGCACCGGAGCAAACAGCATTTGGCGATAGACAGTATTAAGGAGGAAATTGATTTCTTAAACTCTGCTCTTGCCCCCTTTTCTACGAAGGTGAAAAGGGTGTTATGTTACGAACATCGTTTCGTCTAGGCCTCAGGCCAGCGCCAGGTGATCTCCCTAGACCTTTAATGGTTGTGTTGCACTCCGTTGAGCAAGTGAACTTACTGCTAAACGGGGTTAAGTTTAAAGGGTAGTGAACATCATCTTCTGTGTGATCTCTCTCCGGAGGATTATGTGAAAAATGCAAAAAGCTACTTAGAAGCTTAGCGAGCGCAGAGCCGCAGGTGAAATGAACATGCGCATTGTGGACTTTCGGGTAGTTAGGATGAGGTCAAAAGTTCGCTTGGAGGCTCCGAAGATATATTTTAACGCGCGGAGCTTGAGAAAGAAACTGGATTAACTCCTTAAGCGGATTAGACAAGACCCTCCAGCGATCATTTTATTGACGGCAAACTGGCTCTCACTTGAGCATGATGATCCCGAGGTGGCCCTATTTGGATGTAGACTCATTCGCGGAGATTGAACAGTACACAGAATCGGTGGTGTGGTTGCGATGTTGTTGATGAAATATTATTATTTTCCTCACAAACTCATTATCTCCTCTAAAACCCTTTGAATGTATGACTCTCGATTCTGATTGGTCCATTTGTCGGCCATAATATGTTTCGCCAAAAACAGTGTATAAATACGGACGAGCCGCAGCCGAATGCACGTTTCAAAAGCCCAATGTTTCTATTCGCCACCGTTGAAGCTGTACTAAACTGAGCAGTGCAGCCAAAGTCAATTTATAAAATCGCACAGAGATCTTCTTAATGCTTTGTCGCAACAAGCGCCCTGCTTATTAGAATATAGCTAGGGTCGTCATGAAGACGGATACATAATGCGTGGTATTAATGAGTGTTCAGTGGTAAATTGTTAACCGTAGACCATGCGCGTAATGAAGCCAAGTCGTATTGAAGTTTCTTTGTATCTCTGGGGGAGTTGATTACTGTCAAGTCTTGGTATTATCCGCGATTAAGAGAAATTGTTATTCGACATACCCACCAGTGTCGTTGCTAAAAATCATGAATAGACGCGAGCTAAGAACAGACTCCCGAGGTACTCCAAGCCGGGTTCGGAATGTCACTTAAAGGATCTAATTAACACGTAACCGAAGTTTTATCTAACACAGAAAAAAAACCTGAAAATCATTATGTTTTTAATGTACATTCTTTTTTTTTAAATGATGAACTATTTTAGTTTGATGACCCCTTACCTTGATGGTGAAGCGAATATCTTTCATTATATTCCTGTGTCTTCGAATACCACATCATCACTGAAACTGGCTCGAAATCCATCCGTCCGAGATTTGTTCCATTTGCGATTCAATCTCCTGCAGATAACGAAAACCCGGCTGGTGAACACATTTTGGTTCGATTCGTCGACAATTCTTCAAGAGTATTGGAGCACACAGCGTACCCCAATGCCATGCTGTTAACCACACCCTCTCTCATCCCACAGAATTTCTTAGATTTTCTTATGCTGATAAATTTATATTCCCTTTTCCATCTTCTCAACCAATCTTTACGTAAAAAAACATGAATTGATGCATATATAATTTATTTGTCAATTTTTTATGACAATTTATTACAATTCACTCCACTTTTTCCATAATTACCTTCCATTTCTGTTCTCCATGTTTTCCAATCCTTGCAATCCGTAAATCCTGACAAAATTTAAATGAAACCTTATTGTTATTAGACATTAGAATTTTTTCTCACTTACTGTATATTCGTTCCCATTATTGAACGGAAAAAAATGTTTAGGAACCCCGCTCACTTCGGTCGTTTGCACCGTTATATTTTCTTTTGCTGTTCCAATTTTGATCAACTGATCACGTATTACATGCCTTGGATGTCCAAGAATATATATTATTATCTGTCACGGCTTACAAGGGCTTAACCCCCTGTCGTCTATAAAGAAGAAGAAGATACTAATACGGGTAGAATACCTAGTGCTTTCAGCTTGTTTAGCAATATCGCACTGCCAACTAGGTCAAATGCATAAGCTAATTCCAAGTAAATGGGGACCACACAATGACATTCATCAACAGCATTAGTACAAAAAATCTCTGGATAAATGCAAATTGGAATTACAGGAATGCCCACTACGACAAGATCAAGCTTGGTAAGAATGGTTGTCAGAAAGATTCAAAGAAAAAGCGTGAATGTGTGAAACAGTGTATCTGTCCGTCACCTTTCTGTTGTTAAGAGCGCGGTAATCACCACATGGCCTCCACTCATCCGTGGTCTTCTTTGGAAGCATATTTAATTCCAGTAATTCAAGGTTTTTAATGGTCTAAGAAGCAGCAAGCTCAACAACCATAGCATGGTAAAAATTGAAATTTGAGTGTATAAAAATATATAAGGAAGTAGATTAAACAGTATACAATTGTTTTGGAAGCAATAAAATTCGTCTAATTTCGTTTTAAATTCATGCAAGCTAGTGGAGTGAGCGACGGTTGAAAGTGAACTGTTGCAAGTAAAACAGACACGGGTAGAGCAAAAATAACTTCTACAGTTCAGGCGGGAATGGGGTACGACCAGCACATATTCAGGGTTCCGATAATTTCTCGATTCTATTCGCGTGAATAAATCCTGTAAGGGATGGTTCGGGGTACGGAATGTTTTGTAAAGTAAGATAAGGTCTCCTCTGATAGGGAAAGTCGAACAGATTCACTTGAGCTATCCTTTCTTTATATGGTGTGTTTCGGATGCTGAGAACTAGTTTTGTCGAGCGGTGATAGATTTGCTGCATGAGTTCCACATACCTCTCGAGCCACGGAGTCCATAACTGCACACCGTATTCCATGACTGGTTTCAATATGTATTCATGAACCTTGGGAATATCTTGTGCTAAAATTTTCCAAATACCCGTTGGATTAGATTTAGAACACGTTATGCTTTTTTAAAGGCAGTGTAAGTTTGAAGTAATGTTTTTAAACACCAGACACCCAATTAATTTTCTTCACTGCAAATTTCAAGGACATGCGAATCTATGTGATATGTGAACTCTACGCGATTCCCCACATTAATGAGAACAGTGCAAGACCGAAGCGAGCATTTGTAAACATTTTTTTCGTTCAATAAGGGAAATGAATATAAAATAGGTAAGAAACAATTTTCAATATCTAATAGAAATAAAATGTCATTTAAATTATATCAAGATTTACGAGTGGCAAGGATGCAAGAAACAAATGGAGAACAGAAATGGTAGGTAATTATGGAAAAAGTGGTGCGAATTGTAATGAAGTTGTCATAAAAATTGATAAATAAATTATATATGCATAAATGTAAGTGATGGGGATGTGAGCAACACATTACTTTGCATAAATTCATGTTTTAACGGGAAGGTTGGTTAAGAAGATTGAAAAAGGAACATAAATCCATCGGAGGCAGGGCAAATAATTCCAAGCTTTAGCATGTGCTCAAACTCGGCGTTTGAAATTTTGATTTTAGAAGGATGAAGTCGCTTAGGTCTAGATATGATGTGGATCACTTTGTCTTTCGGTCGTGAAGATTGCATGATGGATGAGGATTCATGCGGTATAGAAATAAATATTGACGTTTCTGGAGTGACAGACGGAATATCAGAGGAAATGACTTTAGTAGTGATGCCTGACACTTGTAGAGAGGTTGTCGCTTCCGCTAATCTCCGCTGTTTTACTTAGACACGTAGACCGAAGCAATACAAAAAGTCGATGCCGATTATGGGGCAATGAACCTCAGCGACGATAAACAACCAGGGGAATCTGCGTCTTAATCCTAAATTTATGGTTAAAAGACGTTGGCCGTTAGTGTTAATACGAGTGCCATTTGCCACCTGAAACGTGTAGGACGACGGTTTTGAGGAGCTGGATGCTGAATGTATGACTCTAGGGTTAGCGCCAGTATCGATTAAGAAATGATTTGTCTCTAACGTAGAACAATCTACTCGGATTTGGTGGGCCAGGTGCAGTGGTCGTCGTTACTGGTTGACCCTTGATTTTGCAGGTTTTTGAACATGGGGAATGGCATTTTGTGGCTTTATTCCCATATCTCATGTTGCACCAACATATGCTCTCAGGGATTCTCGATGGTCGAGATTCAGATTATGTGCGTGGTCGGTCGGAATATTTAGACGAAAGCGAGTTCACCACAAGAGTTAATTCAGCTACATGTTTTTTGATTCCGAATTGATTGGTGCAGAATCTACCATAATTTGCTCGCCTTTATTTCTTCGGGCATTTTATCAACCGCTTGTGCTAGTTCCTCTAATGATACGTAAGTACTCAAACCAGCAAGCATTTGGAAAATATCAGTTGGGACGTTTTGAAACCACAACAGTTTTAAGATGCTCTCGTCAATCTTTTTGTTTCCTAGTAGCTGTTTCCTCTTGCAAAGAGTCACCAAGAGCCATTTTGAAATAGACGGTATCGAGATTCCTTTGCTTGAAAATACCAATTAGATATATCAGTGTAGACTTGAGCTTTTTGTATTGCTTGTCCTCAGGAATAGCATAAATATGATCGCTGACCACTTCAGCTACATCGAGAAGGAACGTGAACACCACACGCAAATACATAATAGTTTCATCCGTGATATCATATATACGAAAAATTGCTTTAATTTCGTCGAACAAAAGACGGAGATTAGAAGCATATAAAGTTGGCAATGTGCAGTCATTGTTGAATTGGAGGAACTTTACCTATGGAAAAATCGCTCATTGTGGAGTATTAAGTTAGTATTCGAAAAATATGCCAAAAATGAAGCAATACGAATTTACGGTAAATAGAAAAAAAGCAGTTTGTCGGGCTATCCAGTAATGTAGTGGATGAAAAAATAAGTCTGCACTACCCAAAATACAACAAAAATTGAATGAACTCACTAAAAGACCAAAAGAGCAAATGTCCAAAGAAAGATCCAGTGAAGTCCAACGATAGCGAGATAATCTACAACGAAAAATCCAAGAAATTGAATCCAAGGTACAAAATGCGCTAAAATGTAGGAGAATCTGTTAATCACAATTCCAACACGAAGCAACGCACATAAACTTCGCAACAACGGACAAAGTCAAAGTCCAATAGTTCGAAATTATATTAACGGCCAATCAGTATATTGCACAAGTAAAAATTCTTTAGAACCATAACTTCTAAGAATAGAAGAAACAGTGGATGGTAAGACTGATAAGGATAGTGGGGTGATTTGATTTTCTACATGACGACTTCTGAATCATTATTATGTACATAACATGTCTTAGAATTTTGACAAACTAACTGAATATGTCCCAGTTGAATGCATTTATAACATTTAGCATTACAAAAGTGGCAAGAAAAACCAAAACGTCCCTTGGCACAAGATACACATTACCAAAAGTTCTGATTTAATAAATTGGAATAACACGCTGTCCGGTATGACCTCGGAATCACTTGCGCGGTACGTTCAATTTGGTTTTATTTTCTGCGCTCATCTTAACAATCCATTTCGAAATCGCTTTTCACTGATTTTGCTGTAAATTGGTAATGAATTTATCGAATTATACACACATCATAACTAGAATTAACCTATTCTAGTACGTTTTTGAAAACAAACATTTTAAATTTATCTATTGATATTCATTTTTTTAAATCACGCACTGCCGAAAGCGTCATATCCATGCATTTCCGTCGAATGTGGAAAAAAGTAGTTAAAGGCATAGCTTGTAATGTGTGCCAGAGATGGGCTCATCCAAAATGCTCTATCATTCTTGCCAAGCATTACGAAACTTATTGCAAAAATAGTTTCCTGGAATGGGCATGTAGGGACTGTAAGCAAAAAGCAAGGGAAGCATTTTTGAGTATCTCTGCCCATAGTATGAACAACAACGTTGTTTCAGATGGTACAAATTCTTTGTTGTCATACGCCGAAGTAGTTCGAAAGAAAATACCCCCATCAATGATCAGTTCCTTTATCAACACCAGCATACCTCGAGACTTCTAGACAAACCTAAGCTGCTATATAAAGAGATCAACGCTCATAGGAAAGTGAAAACAATCATCCCTTTGCTCAAGGCACCCTCGGGTCTATCCACATCGCCTGAAGAAGTCGCCAGCAATTTGAGTGCGCAGTTCGCTCTCATCTTTCGTGCTGCCCCACTGTCCATAGTCATACTAGCACCACTGTCTCCTGTGCCTTCATTTAGCTCAATCATCTTCAGCCGCGACGCCGTCTACCACAAATTTATCCACCAGTGACAGAATAGCTGTCGACTAATTCAAGATTGACATCGCACACAGTTAAGTTTGGAAGAGAGCCGCTCTAATCCTGGGTAAGTGTTTTACACTTGTTAGGCACAAAGCACATGCCATACCTTGAAGCTTCAAGTGTCAGGCGGTCCAGGGCTTTGCTCTTTTTTGCGATGGGTTCAATCGCGGCCATTCTACAATAATTTCCTCCAATGGGTAAAATGCATCAAATATTTTCGGATCAACTGAGGTCAAATTTGGACGTGCACTTTAGAACGAAGTACGAGATACCAGGACTTGCAGTGAAACGTTTGACCCAAAAACGTTTGCTAGTAAACTTAATCGTATGTCAATCAATTAAGACGGACAAGAAAAATCGTTCAGTCGACAAATTGTAACTCGATGTCGGGACATGTTTAACATTTTTTAAATTTGTGGTGAAATTATTGTAACAGCTGAAAATTCGTGTGTACTAATAAAGTCAATTTCTTCTTCTTCTTCCCGTTTGGTACTCAATCGGCGAAGCAGGATGGACGTCAGTATTTCAGGAAACGATATTACAACTACGTTTAATCTAAATGCCCAATACGAAGAACTGTAAGTAACTTGAGAAGAGACGATTGCTCTGCCGTCACTGCAAACATAGAAAAGGCTCACTTGTTTTCCTTGCATTTTTAAAACGTGCAATGCCGAGATGATAATTCGAACGTCTCTGCGCCATCACTTCAGTGTTCACTCACTGATCGCCCCATCTACACTGTCCTTACATTCGAGGTACGTAATGTCGAGACTATTTTGGCCAGCCTAGAATACAACAAGTCGGCAGGGCCCGATAATATCAATCCACCAATGATCAGACTCCTAGATTAGCTTCATCTATCGCAGAACCTTTTAGAACGTCCCTCAGACAGGGCACATTTCCTTTGGACTGGAGAACAGCCGTTGTAGTGCCTATCCTTAAGAGAAGCTTCATCGGCTGTCGAAAATTACTTCCCGGTTAGCCTCACTAGTGTACTATGTAAGATTCTGGAAAGGTTGATCTGCGACAAAATTTGTGGATACCTAACCAAACACTACTGAATTCCGCACAACACGGATTCCTAAAGGGTAGGTCATGTCTGACTGACTTGTTGAGCTTTCTTGACGAGGTCACTAAGAGGATGGATGATGGTATAGCGGCAGAAGTCTTCTATCTCGACTTTCGTAAGGCTTTTGATTCAGTCAACCACAGGCTCTTGTTTCTCTGACTCTCAGCCATAGGAGTATCAGGAAACCTACTGGGCTGGATTCGCGCATTCCTTATTGACCGTTCTTTTACTGTCACGGTAGATGATACATACTCCTCATGTGCGCATATAACGAGTGGGGTTACCCAGGGCTCAGTCTTTGGGCCGTTGCTGTTCCTCATCTTAATTAATAATGTAGCTAACCAACTGCGCTCACCCTGTTATACGTTGGATAATGTCGATCTGATGAATGACGTAGAAGCTTTGACGAAATGTTTAGTTAAATAGGACCTTCCACTTAACCTTGAGAAGAGTCACTTGCTCTCTACACTGGCGGGCGACATGATTTTCTCTACGCCCTCAGCCCACACGGAGTTCCGTAGGGTAAAATCTACTAAGGACTTGGGAATCATAGACTCCGCAAACTTTAAGTGGGCCGACCAATGTGCTGCTGCTGCCCAAAGAGGACTCTTTTGACTACCTTCATCCCTCACTTACAGAAAAGCTGAGGTGCTGTTGCTCCTCTACAAGGCGATAGTAAGGCCACATCTAGAATACTGTATCTAGACTGAGAGGCCGTATTACCAGAAGGATATAGTGCAGCTAGATTGATTACGCCGACGATATAGTCGTTCTGGGCGACAATACCGAAATGCTGCAAAGCGTTTTAGACCGCATTAGTGCCACTGCCGCAAAAGTTGGTCTTGAAATAAACGCGGCTAAAACCAAGGCATTTTTGTACACTGACACACCAGGCATCCAGCCACTTCGCGTCCAGGGTGGTCCAATTGAATACGTTCCAGTCTTCAAATACCTCGGCTCAAGTATATTGCCCAATGGTCAGGCGAAAGATGAAGTGAAGTTAAGGGTCGATCGTGCTCGTAATGCGTTTTTGCAGTTGAAGAGCACCTTTTGGCCCAAGCCCGTGATCAGCCTAAAAACTAAGACGCGTGTTTATCAAGCAGCGATCCGCCCTGTACTGCTTTACAGATGCGAGACATGGCCTTTAAGGTCACAGGATGTACGCACATTAGAAGTGTTCGACCATTGGTGCCTCAGGGTAATCTTGGGCATCCGATATACTGACCGAGTATCTAACGCAGCCGTACGAGAGCGTTGCAGCGGACTATCTCCACTTTCCGCTCACATACAACGGCGAAGGCTGCAATGGTTTGGCCACGTCCTCCGAAAGACAGACACAGCACTTCCAAAACTCGTCCTCGACCCCAAACCCGTTCGCACCTGGCGTCGGCGGCAAGGTGGTCAAGTGAAAACCTGGCTGTCAACTGTGAAAGAGGATGTAGACACCCTGGGTCTGCGTACCGTCTACGGAGTTCGCAGGTGGGAACGAGACTGGATCAAGATCTGCAACGATCTCGCCTCCGATCGACGTGCGTGGGCTGGTGCGATCCGAGACATCAATGAAGCCGGCTAATCCACCCGTGGAGCCAGCCGCACAAAAGTAAAAAGTAAAAGTAAGTAGAAGCTGACCACACGTATGATCGAGGGGTTAGAATACACCAACTATGAAAATCGGCTATTAACATTAGGACTTTTCTCGCTTAGGAGGAGGCAACTTAGGGGGGATTATATAGAGACATATAAGGTTGTCAAAGGATTAAGTTGTCTCAAATTCGCTGACTTTTTTCGGTTCTCTCCTTTGGTTGGTACCCGAGGGCACAGTCTTAAGCTAAGTAAACAGCACACCAGGCTCGAATCCAGAAGGCACTTCTTTAGCATCCGCAGAACTAATCTCGGCAGCTTCAGTAAATGCTCTTTCCTGAGCATTACCCTTAAGCTTAAATCCATCCATGTTTAGTATCAAAAATAACAAAATATTTGGAAAATCTGTTTGAAACACAAAAGGTTTTGTTTTTCTTTTTTGTTGTTGAAATTTACTGCTGTCCATCGTCTCTTCATTCGTTTGGACATGCATTAACTTTCACCTCTCGGTGATGAAACCTCTCTCATCTGCCATTCACAGGTACACACACCTGTGCTCCTTACGAATCAATCCTAGTAGTGGCGGGTGTTTTCAAGCACCTCCGAAATAATCTGGGTACTCGTTTCGAATTGGTCGAATATCGCCCGGTGATACTGATACTATACATTCTGTTGATTGTGTTTTTCTAAAAAATCGATTTGTGAAACTTGTTATTACCTAATGACCTAGTGTAAATTTTATCTGTTCTTTCGAATTTTTAAATCGACTGCTTTTTACACTTTTGGCACCTGTACCACTCTTATTAATGCATTATTCATACTTGGCGATATTCTTTTAAGAGGTTCGCAGTTGTTCCGGCAATCCAGAAGTTCTTATTGATTTCTTTTCCAAAGTGCACCCCGATATGCTAACAATTCCGGGGTTTTCTTACAACAATATCAAATCCAACCATGTTTATCCGCTTGTCCGTCAATACGATCTCATCTTAAAAGAAGATGTTTCAAAAATATCGCTTGAGTGTTTGTGGTCAGACACGCGATCTAAATATCAGAGGTAATGCTATGCTTTTTTAATTTTTGTAATTCAGTGGTTCATGTGACATTTCGAGCGTTTCGGCATTTGAGTATGAGCGCAAATCACCGGCTGGAAAAGTCGAGCTTGTGATGACGGAATTACATCACTTACTACTGGATTCGGTGAATTTTAGTGTGCCAGTAGCATTCACACAATGTTGCGAGCTGTTCGAGAACGAAGCTTTCGAACACGAAATAATTAAAATAATCTCAATGATCGTAAATGGTATGCCAATTTCTATCCGTTTCTGACTTTTCTCAAGCATCTGTTGCTGATTTATCTCGGATTATTCTCGGCTATCTTGCACATGCTTCTTTCATAAAAGAGAGCTTTCTTCGAAATTTAATTGGATCCTTTCCTACTGAGTGGTTTACGATTTGGAATTTCCTTTCCAATGTTGGTAAAACGTCTGCCTTCGTTCCTGGTTGCTGCTTCGTTGCAGATAAGGAATCAAATGTACTGTCGAATGAAGAAGTTTCTCGAATAATGTCTGGTCGCATCGAAAATGTTCTTCGCATGCTGCTCCTCTCAAACATTTCCTATCTCGAGATGTCCGTGGAAAACCTCGTGCGTTTAATCTTATCGGGTTTTGATTAATTCTCTAAATTTTTACTTCAAACCATAAATGCTGGTTTTCTGCCTTTTGCTAGATATGCAACCACTGCTACCCGAGCCTTTTAATCGATTCTATATGTTTGATTGCATCAAAATCGGAAGTAGCGGCATTCAATTACCTCAGAAGGCTTCTGATGGATAGTGGAACAGAGACCTGCTCCTGGTTTTGCGGATTTTTGAAAACGAAACCAGTACGTTGATCCTCTGCTATTCTGTTTTTTTGATGTTTTGAATTTCCATATTTTCAACGACTTTTGATCTACAATGTCATTTTGAGATGCCTTCCTGTGCATGTAAGATAGAGCTGGGATATTTATGTTCTGAGGATGGAATGAGTGATGCAACCAGTACTCAACTTCGCGTTAATCGCTGGGGTGTGGAAGGTAGAAGTGTTTGTAAAGCTGATCTACGAAGAACGTTTATCGTACACATTCTCGTCTCTGTCTAGGCCTGTGCAACCTGACATTATCTTAGCTCATGCGCAGTCTATGACTTTGTTGCACTTTGACTCGATCAGGCTTGTGATTTCATACGTAGAAGGTAAAAAGAGACGAAGAGACATGAAGAACTAACTCTTCATTGGTCTTTCTGGAGATCTGGTGTATCATGTCAGGCTCAACTTGGTGAATAGCGGGCGCTGCTGTTATATGCTGAACAGGCATCGCACAGACACGTGACAATTACTACTCGACTGGATACTGCATATCGATGTGAACCTTGCGGGAGTAGTTATTACTTTCAGCCCGGATTTTTGTGAATGCAAAATTGTGAACTTCTGATGTGTCTGGTATTTAAATGCCTGGAAAAAATCACCCCTAACAAAGCCAAAAACAATGAAGATAAACGTATGTTGTTCGTTGGGTTCTTGAGTCCTCCAAAGCATGCTTTTACTGGGGAAGGCGGTTTACATCTGTACAAATTAGGTGTTGGGCTATATGGGAACTAAATTCAAAGCATACAACAACAGTAGGACTAAATTCAATGCCAACTTTAAACTCTGTCTTGTTTGTGTCCCTCTTTCGCCGTTTCAAGAATTCTATTGTGTAGTTGCTTCGTGGTATTCGAGCATTCGTTACTAACTACCGGTATAGTGCTGTTCCTAATCATAATGATGCTGACTTCAACATATACAGATCTCATTCTCAATGTACGTAGCGAAAAGTAAGTAAATGCCTTGTAGCCTTGAACACATGCGGTTAACTAGCACTTTATGTACCTTGATTGTTTTCGACTGGTTCAGATTTACAGTCATCAGTTGAACATCGCTCCGTTGTGTCATCGTGACACTCATTTACTAATCATTTTCATGCCGTGTGCTTACAACGCGATGTTCACATCTATTCTCAGACATCCGATGATTGTTTAGAAAAACTGAACGACATTTTCATTCGATTTTGCTCTCGTGTCACGTCATCGAATACTTCGAATCCTCTTCATGGCCCTGAACTTTTGAATAGCTTGACGTTGGTACGTGTTTTGGCTGCGCTTCGCTGTTACGCCAACTTCACGTAAGTGGTTTTGCGTGATTTGTTCACGGTTTCGTTTATTCCACGTTTTGAATTTTCTCTTTCATACACACTGATGTTCTCATTATTGTCTCAATGTGGGTATCGTTCACGTTGTGCTATGCGAACCATTTTTACTCACGGATGTGCAATCGTGCAGTATTTTGTGCTGTGCTAAATTGATTGGCCAGAGGTAGTGAGCTGCATGCTGAAACACGCTGGAGTCTCACTACCATTTCCATTTCTATTCCCCCCTCATATCTGTCTAGCCCTGGCAATCTGACAGTATCTTAGCAGACGTGCAGTCTCTGACTGCGCGGCACTTTGCCTGGAACAGGCTTGTGCTTTCATGCCGATACTCTTCTCCCTAACAATAGACTGGATTATGAGACAGGTGACCGATGGCAGGGCAGCAGGCATTCCATGGACCCCAGCGGGACCGCTAGAAGACCTGGACTATGCGGATGATGTTGCCCTCTTGGCGTGCAAGATCAGTGACATCCAGAGCAAGAGCGATCGACTATCCGAAATTGGCAAGACGGTGGGTTTAGAAATTAACGCTGGCAAATCGGAGGTAATGCGGAAGAATGTTCCGGAGCAACCACCAGTGTTCGTGGACGGTCAACCGCTCAGTGAGGTTACAGATACAGTCTACCTTGGGAGCAAACTGACTGTAAATGGTGACTGTGAAGATGAGGTCAGGAGAAGGATCGGGAAGGCGAACCAAGCATTCTGCATGCTGAATTCCATTTGGAAATCCTCCGCTCTCAGCATTAACACGAAGATTAGACTCTTCAAAAGCAACGTTCTGAGTGTGTTGCTGTATGCATCGGAATGCTAGAAGACGACCACTGCCATTGAGCGCAGAATGAACGTGTTTCAAACTAAGTGCTTGAGAAGGATTCTACGGATATTTTGGCCACACACCATTTCGAATGAAGAGCTCCTGAGAAAAACTGGTCTGGAGGTGGTATCTACTGTAGTCAAAAGACGACGGTGGAGATGGTTCGGTCATGTCTGCAGGATGGATCCCAGTTCGCATACGAAGGTAGCCATTCACTGGCGTCCGCAAGGTAAACGAAAACGGGGACGGCCCAAGGAGACTTGGCGCAGAACGTTGGAGCGCGAACTACATGCACAAGGATTCACGGTGCAGACGGCAGCGGCAGACTGGAACCACTGGCGTGAAGTTGTCTTCGCCTCATGTGCCACCCGGCACGGAGAGGACTGAGTGAGTGAGTGAGTGATACTTGACACCACTATACCATTTGATTATTGATATTTCGCCTGTTGTATATTCATGTATTGTCCCGACTGTGCGCTTTATTTAATCGCTTACATCACTCCGACTTTATCATACCAAATATATGAATGATATTTAATTTTTTGCGTCAACACCTTGCTGAATCATATTGGTTTGTATTTATCCGCAATAACTATAAACATACGTTTCATTAACCTTATTCGTGATTTGTTACTACTTCGTCTAGCTAATCTGTTTTTTTCTTTCCAATAAACAGGTTTTCTCCCATTTTATCTTCTCAACTGCTTATTTTATTAACCCGCGATGTTGCCGATTGCGATATGGGCTCTCAGTTCATCACATATTCGTTAGGGTTTTTGCTTGGACTCCGTTCTTACATTATGACGTAAGTTTGTCGTTAATTGCTGAACGCAAATTTCACATGCACATTAACTTTCGATTTCGGATTTTTCATTGAACGAATTTTTATGTTACTTTCGTATTGTTACTTTCGTATTCCCCCATGTTAAATGAATGGGTAATGTGGCATATAAAATGGATACGAGACTATTTTTTCTACCTTCCGTTTTTGCGAGTATTTGGTTTCTCGGCAAGAAAAGGCTACTACAACTTGATCTATTATCCTTGCATAATAACGCTCATACCGTTGAGATGCTTAATCGCCACGTTGATTATGGGTGTCATACTACTCAGCGGTGCAGACCAAACTAGGGGGTTGGCTTAAGGCGGTCCACCGGAGCCTTTGGCTACAAAACGTGAATCCCAAAGTTGTTGTTGGCCTCCTTCGGTCGATGTCGACCATGGATGTACATCACAATCGCATGATGTTTTCATGTTTTAAAGCTTTTTGAATGACTAAGCAGTCCGATTCGGGAGAAACAATTTCTCCCGCGGCGCTTGCAACGATAGTCAGAACTCTGTTGTAGGACGTCAGTTACACGCCGGCAGTGTGATCTGCGTTCACAAGGTAGTGTATTGAGAACTGAACTCTATTCATCAACCTTCAAGCTCATTTTCACGTATTGTATTGCGCTGTTATTTCTGACAGAAATTGCAGTAGAACTACAAAACAATCTTTTTATATGCTTATTTCGATTGTCCGTTTCCTTTTCGCGTGTTTGCTTATTCAGCTTTCTTGCTCCATAATGGTGATGAAGATCATTGGCACGAGGGTTCCAGCCAGAGTAGGTTTGAATACTTCAAACGAAAGGTTAAAGATAGCTCTACTGTTTCTGGTTTGACAAAATACCGTCTACAATGGATAATTTTTGATTATTTGACTATTACAGCACTGAGGTTCTCATCGTTGTGATTCCACCTAATGACTATATTGGGTTTTTTCTTTCGTTTAGTCTACTTATGAGTAAACAGATAATACAAAGTTCCTCAGGCTCCACCAGCCACTATTTTGTTAGAGTATGGTATGAAAGCACAAGCCTGATCCAGGCAAAGTGCCGCACAGTCAGAGACTGCACGTAAGCTTAGATACTGTCAAGTTGCCCAGTGCTAGACAGATATATGAGAAAGGAAATAGAAATAAAACTGGCAGTCAGACCCAACCGTGTTTCAGCATGCAGCTCACTACCGTTGGCCAATCAATTTAGCACGATGTTGGCCGCACAGCACATAAGTACTGCACGATAGCACATCTGTGCATTTTTTTTAGAGTACTAAAATCAAACGGTCGTCAGCGAATGGTTTGATCTCTAAACTGAATGTTGACTTTACTTTCCCTTCCCAAACTAATGGTTGTCCATAATTGGCGAACACTTATACAGTAACAGCAGATTTTAAAAGACTCGATCAGAAACCATTTTGCCAAATCTCTGTTTGTAACTTATTACATTTATATGGCTAGATTTTTCCCCTGCTTCTTATTCATCCAATCCCCTTTCATTAAAATTAAACGTGTCATTGTCTTCTGACAGTTAAACCATCGGTACTTCATACTGCTGTGTTGCTGTTCGTGATTTTAATTATCGAATCAAAGCGTTCATCTGTGGACCAATCTTAATACACAACCAAATAAAAAACAATGCCACGAAATTGTTATGAATAATTAACTCGTGTAACGGGCAGTTAATTGTTTGGCCCAATCGCTGTGATGCATTTTGTGATTTCAAGTATGTATGAAAGCACAAGCCTGATCCAGGCAAAGTGCCGCACAGTCAGAGACTGTACGTGGGCTAAGATACTGTCAGGTTGCCCAGGCCTAGACAGATATGAGGGGGAATAGAAATAGAAATGGTAGTGAGACTACAGCGTATTTCAGCATGCAGCTCACGACCGTTGGCCAATCAATTTAGCACGATGTTAGCCGTACAGCACAGAAATGCTGCACGATTGCACATCCGTGCACCTGTGATTTCAAGGCCATTTTCCATGACTAATCCTCCGCAATTTTCCATGAAAGCGACAGTTCACGCTATATTGCTTAATGCGTGCGAAGCTTTGACCATACGCATTCAGTCTCTTCAAGGGTTGCATAATTGCTATCCCCGATAACATCAACAACAACAACGTTGCTATCCGTAATAAAGTTTTCGATAGTAATATTGGTATAGAAAAGCAGAACAACTTACATGAGCTGCGATGGTCGGATCCATTTGACGGTTGACGTACAACTGGCTTTGAAAATGATTGTTTTACGACGCTGCATGGTGACTGGTGTAGAACTCAGGTAGTCAAACCGTCACATAGCATGGATTGCTGTATATTCTAACAAGCAGCGTTTTTAAAATCGGTAGGGTCCGCGAGGTCCGACATCGCAGTGACTAGTTACACGTCAGGGTGTCTCAAAACCGAATTTCTGCAAGCATCTGCTGAGAGGTTTCGCTTAATATTTTATGTATTCATTTAAAGTGGCGTGTAATGCTTAGTTTGCTACATGACAGTCAAGACGCAAGGAAACTGTCTTTCAAGAAATTCGATTGTGGTTGTAGGTCCATCATTTCAATGCCTATGTCTACTTTTCTACATATTCCATGACTTTTATTTCCACTCTTTCAAACTTATTTAGATTTTTTTACGTCAACGTTGTTTGGCTGGTAAACAATCGGCATTCGCTACCGATCTAATACTTTCCCCGATAATGATGATGCAAAACTAGACAATCCCAAACTAGAAACGCGACTATGGCGATTCTATACTCTGCTTATTTCTCACTCCTCAATTTAATATTCATTATTCCCTTCAGTCCCCTAGACAGTACCTTTTCTTCTGACTGCCCGTCTTCTACGGACACTCGAATCATTTCTTGGCTTCAACGACTGCTCCGACTGTCCATGGATAAATCAAAGCGCTCAAAATCTTTCGTGGAACCGCTTCTGCTTTTGGCCATTCTGTTTCATACAAATCAACCGGCTCCAATCACCGAGCTTATTTCCAACCTTCTGGGAATGCATACACCTTCTCTCAGCCGGACTGTAAATACCTGGAGAAAACTGCTTTTACAGTCCGTGTTTACGGAAAACGTGAGTTAACTACCCGGTTGTTACAATTCCATCATCTAAATTTTTGTTCAGTTCAAAATGAAATTCACTTCTTGATCGGATGTACTTATCCGATAATACTGGCTAATATCGTGCCATTTGAGAAAACCGCGTTGTATTTGAAGCGCCTTGAAATAATTCGTGATACAGTGGATATGGCGTTCGACTTTCAATTACCTATTCCAAGTTCGAATCCTGCCCGGTCACACATTGAGGGAAATGTGCTTAGCCTAAATCCCCATCCAGATTCACCCCTGTTTAGATCGGATATTCTGTATGGATTGATTAGACCTGGCAAGCTGAACAGTATCTTAACCACGTAATCTGTCTAGGCCAAGCAACTGACAGTATCTAGCCCACGTCAGTCCTCACGTGCGACAAACTTTACCTGCATCAATTCTTGTGATTTCATACATACATACATCTTAGCTCACGTGCAGTCTGACTGTTCGGCTCTTGGCCTGGACCGGGCTTGTGCTTTCATGCCATGTCATGTGAATTGATATTTGACTAGATCTTGACGCAATGGGTTTAATCCTTGCTTTGGGCGGATATTGATTAATCTTTCACATGCACGACGTGTGCATACAGGTCACTTTCCTCTGAAGCGTGACTAGCCACCTTCGTCAGTTTGCAAGTGAGTGTGGACAGGACCTTATATCACCAAACAGCGGGTCGATTTCATTATGAAGAAACAAGAAGCTAACGGGTTATTCGTGTTATACGTAATTTATCCACAATACTTCCGAAAAAGATCAAGGAACAAGGCATTAAATAATATATAATAAAACACGGCGTTTTGGAAAGACGGGGGCTCCGCCGTGCTCGGGGAGCAGGTCAGAAGCTGGACTTGGTTTTCAGAGGCTATTTGAAACGCGCGCCATATGGGAGCATTTTATAAATAGTGGGTGCTTATCCCCACTGCCACCCCCGGCTATGACAACCTTTGGAACCTCCGCCTGTTAAAACTGAAGATGAGTCGACTTCGTGTACTTTTAGCCAAGGTGGCAATTAAGAGCCACCATAACTTTTCATACTACGTTACCGTTCAATTCGCTCGTACCATGAACCGAAAGTTGAAAATTCGGTTTTCCCACGTAAATCTGTTTGGTTTCTGGTACTGGCTGGAAACATTCGTGGTTCTACATCCGATAACCGTTTTGAGTTGAATGCATTAAGTCGCGTACATCACCGAGCTTGCTGGTGTCGGGGTAGTGTTTTCCTGCTTGTGCTCAAACCATTCGATTTCAAATGATTTCAGTTTTCCAATGTCCTGTATCCTCCTCATACAATATTTCTGCTTGGCCTAAATTTAGAATATAACGCACATGATCTTTGTTTGCGACTTTTCGGTTTCTGCGCTGAGTAGGTGGTTTATGTTTCTGTGCCTGAATTCGAGGTAGATTCAATTTTCCCTCGCCCCTGTTCGGAAGTGCTGTCACTTAGATTGTCCGGAGTGCATGCACTTAGCTTGTGTGCGCCAGCGACTAGAAACTCGTTTTGTCAATTAGTGTCACACCGTATTGTTATGGCTTATGTTTCTGTTGCGTTTGGTTTTTTTTTCGGCTGCGCTGGCACAAACTTAAAGAAACAACCTTACTAGAATACGTCATCCTTTTATTCATTTCGCTATTGGTCGTGAGAGAGAATTGCAATCACTGCGGAATTTCAGATGAGGCGAACAACCTAAAATTCATTTTGATTCTCGATGTTACTGGGTGTTTTTTGGTTTAACTTTATTCAGGAATGCACGAGTGTGTTGTATTTGTCGTGCTTTTATTCAATTGATTTATTTTTCATTCAAGATTAAGTTTCCTAATGAGGCCCTTGGGGATTTGTCTTCAAGATGTTCAATGTTTAAAATTCCATGCCTTTTGAGTGAACGCAAGTTAGGATAACGGTTCATGCGCCGCGGGATTTTTGTGCTCGCCATGTGGTTTTTCGCTGCTCGGTATTTTAGCTCCTTTGTAGTCATGTGGGTACGTGAGCCTAGAACAAAGTGTCTTTCCTTGAGTCGATAACCGCGAACGATTTTCGCATACTTTCCGGTTTCATTGATGTTTGTGGCACACTTCACTGATGGCGAACAAATGGATAAAACAGCATTATAATATTTTTTTACTAAGGCGGGCCTCTGAAAAGTTTGTGGCTGGAATACTTCCTGGCTATGCTTATGTATACCATATTTGCACGGATGTGCATTCGTACAGTACTTCTGTTGTGTGCGGCTAACACCGTGCTGAATTGACTGGCCACAGGTAATGAGCTGCATGCTGAAATACGCTGGAGTCTCACTACCATTTCCTTATCTTTTTTCTTCCTCATATCTATCTAGGCCTGGGCAACCTGACAGTATCTTAGCCCACGTGCAGTCTGACTGTGCGGCACTTTGCCTGGATCAGGCTTGTGCTTTCATATCATAGTGCATTCTTATCTACTCACACCGGACGATTCATGCTAGTCTTGTCGAGCTATTAAAAGTTCCACAGACGCAAATGACCATCGTGTAGTCGAGCAGAAGCGATTTATTATTGTAATTCTTTCGTGGTATGGCTGTTTAATCTTTTTGCTTCGAGATAAGATTAAGCTCCGTGGCGTAAATATTCGTTGTATAGCTGCAGCTTACTCCGCGTCAAGTGAGATTCCATAAAGTACTGAACCACATGAGAAGTAGCGCTGTAGTCTGACTTCCCTGATCCAGGCAAAGTACCGCATAGTCAGAGACTGCACGTGGGCTAAGATACTGTCAAGCTGCCCAGACCAAACCGGTTATAAAATGGAGGGTACAAGAGTATTATACTTTGACGAGTACTTTCGCTGACCGATTCCTGCACGTGGTTCCAGATGAACAGCTGTTCTTGTTGGCAGACATTTCATAACAGGATTCGTGTGCGACAGAGTCCTGTGGCAGATTTTTCTGGGTATTATTCTACTTTTACTTTTGTGCGACTATTTCCTCCTGGAGGATAAGTCGGCTTCAATGAAGATTCCTGGGAATTTGGGTACAAAGCGGCGTCCCCAGTACCACTGCGTTTGTTCGAGTCAGCTTCTCCAGCCTTTACACAACCAAGTGCGACTTGCAAAGCAGCAGGGAGTTGCCAGAAAGAGGTGGTGTGCACCAACTAATCGTCTGCTAGATCTGTTCCAACGTTTTCCTCAGGGTTTTCGTCCGAAGCAGTTCCCGCGATCAGGTATCCCGCAAGGCAGCGTAGGTTTAAAATCAGGATTTTCCTCCCCTTAGATGAAATGCCCTCCCAGGCAAACGAGCTCCATCTCCCCGAAACAAACTGGTTTTCAGGCGCCAATCACTCGCCCTCGCCCGTTCTCATGTTGGTAGAAGCAGTTCCACCGGGCTCGGGGAGTCACTCATGCAGGTCAGAAGCTGGACTTGGTTGTCAGAGTCTACTTAAGACGCGCGCCAAATGCGAGCATTTTATAGACAGTGGGAGCTTATCTCCACTGCCTTCTGAGCAAGGGATGTCTTGAATGACGTTCGTTTTGTCTTTTTCTAGTTGATTCGTTTCCTTCACTTGAATGGTTGTTAAGATAGCGTGTGAAACATTAACACTACCTTTGAGATCTTTCGTAATTTATTGTTCGAATACACTAGCTCAGAATATCATCCGTTATACTGCGCGCCCCGTTAGGAATGCTGGTCATTGGAACAGTACACCAGAGCAGAAAATCGCATAACGCTCAGCTTGTACCAACCCTACTGGAATATCCCAGCAAATATACGTGCGAATGGAAACCACTATGAAGCACTGTATGATCTTGCTAGCACTCTGCGACACCTTAGCTAATAAAGAGATTATGATATCAGGAAGCAAATATGCTCACTTTCGTTGAAACTCTCACATGTTTCGATGACGATGCTTCTAAAAATTAATACAACCAACTAACTGAATGGAAAGAATTTTGAACGTCGCTCTTATTCATAGCTGGATCCTCTTAACTCTTTTCGCCAGAGTTAAATTCAATCAATGCTGGTAATCAATCATTTTAGTTGACGTCGAAAACAAAAAACGTGTTTCTCCGAGATCAGAGTTGAACAATCTTCTCTATCTTCCGTGTGCTGCGCTTCTAACCTGACAAATCGAGTTAATTAAATTAAAAACACACTTGGGCATTATTTTTAATTTAATTTTCTTGTCAGAGCGCAACCGCTTGCAACCCCGGGGTTGAGTATGCCCACAAAAGCGAATAGCAAACGCTCCCCGGTCGTCCCTGTCTGTTTCTTTGAATTTCCGGAATTTCTGTTCAATCAAACTTCCTTGCAGGACTATTTAAATCGTTTGATGAAGCATGAAAAGATCACGCAGTGCCGTGTTGTGTGACCTTTTGCGAGATTTTTAATGTAAAATCTCCAGGGACAACGTTTTGCTAGGCGAGTTTTGGTGTCCAGACCTCGGCCGCACACGGAGTAAAACGTGTGCCTTTCAGGCAGAAGGTTCCTGTTCAACTCTCATCGCGGGAAAAGTGATCAACTCAGGTCCCTGTCAAACACAGGCTTCAATTGTATTTCAACTATAGGTGGAAAGATAACTCGAAAGCCTCATGTCGAGCGAATAAAATCTTATTTTACGGAGATTCTTTCAGATCAATCGAGGCCAGCTGGCTTCTCCGGTCGGAACTTCAATTACGTTATTCACTCTCCTCGAAAACACTTGATTTAACATCTTTTATAGGGTCACGAGGTCCACCCCGAGAACAAAGCGTCAATGGTTGACCACCCTCGATTGCTCGCGGCTAGGGAACCCAGATGGTTAAGCGTTTATTACGCCAATGACAATAAATAGCACATATCTATCTCTTATAAGTGAATCTTGTCATTACAAAGCGTGCCCTCGCTATATCAATTCATCCCAAATATCAACCCATCGAAGAAGGCATAAAACATGCCTATCTATATAGGCGAATCCCGTTAACAAAGGTGGATTCTTGCCTGCCGGTTCCATTCGAATCCTCGCCGCGTTATGCTCGTTTGACTGACCTTGATGAAATGCATGTCATTCAATTGCTGCTGATGTTCTTTACTGCTCCTAGTTCCGGTCAGGTTATCACTCTAATCTTCCTTGTGTTATTCTTCCGCCCCCGAATTCTTGTTGAATGGTGATTGTTGTAGTCGGTCTTTCCGGCGCTTACCGCTCGCGCATTTTGTCGGAGGGCGGTATACTGCATATCATCCGAGAGCTCGCGATGGTCGCACTTTATCACGGCACATCGCGTCATCTGCAATATCACCTGTACAGCCTCGTGCTGATAAAATTGGGGGTAAGCACCGTCTTGACAAGAAATACGGGAGGAAGGAAGATTATGATATTGCGGTGACTATCTTCTGTGTTCTTTGTCCGAATGCTTCTTCATTGTCGATGTATGCAATGCAGATGCGACACTTCTCACAACGTATAAGGTCCGGAACTGTACTGTGGTGATCTGTGAATAGTTTATATCCGCATTGCGATATCTTTACATCAAACTGAAAGGATTATTGACAAAGTAGCTCAGTTTCTTCCGGCGATTGTACTAAGTACTACTTGAATCTGAATTTATCTACGCGGTTTTGTTTTACGACCTGAGGACGTTTTCACAAGGGAGAATGCTTGCATTCAAAGTTCTCACTAATGTTTCCCATCCCCTGGATAAATTATTCGAACTTCCAGCAACATCCGAGTTCATGGTTGCATGTTAGAAATATCACGCTCCAAAAGCAACTGCTGGAGGTATTTCTATTCGGTTTGTGTTTTGTTTTGAATTCCCTACCTGCATGCACAGATGTGCAATCGTGCAGCATTTCTGTGCTGTGCGGCTAACGTCGTGCTAAATTGATTGGCCAACGGTGGTGAGCTGTATACTGAAACACGCTGGAGTCTTACTACCATTTCTATTTCCCCCCTCATATCTGTCTAGCCCTGGGCAACCTGACAGTATCTCAGCCCACGTGCAGTCTCTGACTGTGCGGCACTTTGCCTGATCCAGGCTTGTGCTTTCATACATATACCATACCCTACCTGCCGATTTGGTAAGCTCAAACAGTTTAGCTATACTCAAATCAAATCTTGACGACCCTGGAGAGAGCTAACCCTGATTTTGCCCCAAATATTAATAAACTATCGTAATAATCATCATCATAGACAACATTACACCGCTAACAAATACAAAATGCTTAATCCCCATACAACCATGACATAGTGAAATATTCCAAACGATATGGAGAAGGGTGGGACCTCAAAAGCTACTGAACCTATAAAAGATTAGACACAAACACACTGGGACGAGGCGCCCACACCTCGAATCAACCATGCATTCAAGCAAGTGTTGTGAACGAGTAGAGCGATAACAGAATGACAGCCTCCTTGCGGCTTTCACTGTCACACATAACAAGCTTTCCTCGCCAATTCCCTTGACTACAGATAAGATTAATCAAACACTCCAAGAACATGTCTAAATGAGACCGCCACTTAACACGATTTGGGGCCATATCACTAACCGTAAAAACCCACTGTGCATTTTCATCTTTTGGTCCCCAATCCGGAAGACGGATCGCATCAACCGCAGCTAGTTTAACAATCAAAGCCTTCATCTGTTTGAGCCAAATCAGAGTCTGACCACCCTTACAACGACGCCATTCCGAGTTAGGAGTGGTGAACAAAACCGAGTTGGGAAAACGATGATTTTCCATTCGCTATACGTGTCCTAACCAGCAAAGCATATGGGCGTTAAGTTGCTTTCCAAAGTCTACGTCGCTGCGAAAGATTATTACGGGTAGTTGCGTTACGTATCCGATGGTGCCACGTAACTCCAGCCATCCTGCGGAGACAGCGATTGTCGAAGACTTGTAGACGTCTTATTTCTTCTTTTCTCAGTGTCCTGGTTTTACATCCGTACAGTAAAACCGCGCGTACTGTAGCCTTATAGGCTCTACCCTTGAGCTTTAGAGACAAACCTGTTGACGTCACAGATGACCTAAGTTGCAAAAAGCTACCGTATTTCTGGAAACGCGAGCTGAGATCTTTTCATGTAAAGAAGCGTTGCTAGTAATGTAACTACCCAAATAGGTAAAACAGTCTACAATCGCAAGTTCCTCATTCTTGAGGCTTTGCGTTGTTTCGATCGGATCAATATCTTGTAGCAGAACTTTGCACTTCAAAGGTGCAAACCGCATACCGAACGATATTATGGGACTATATAGTCAGTCTAAAGTAGAGTTAGCATCCGCATATGGACCGAAGAGTTGAACTACATCGTCGGCATAATCTAAATCGAAAAGTTTCTTATCGCGGCCTATCTGAATGTCCGTTGTCGGTAAACCTGCATTACATGCATCCATTATAGCGTCAATTACAAACTTAAACAAAAATGAAGAAATTGAACACCCTTGTCGGACAGCCCTATGAAAGTTGGCTGACAGGCTATCGTCCACCATAACGCGCCAAGAATAAAGCACCCGAAATATGTTAACGTACTTTTGTAGGACACCTTTGAGTGATAAGGCATTAAATAATTCGTTCCTGTCGACCGAATCAAAAGAACCCTTGAAATTAAGAAAGATCGCTAAGGTGGGCTGGCTATAGGCATGGCGATATTTTAGGGCTTGCCGAATAGTGAATATATGATCTACACATCCTCTACCGGTACGAAATCCTGCTTGCTCTTCATGAATCGGTGATTCTCTGTGTAATGTGAAGCGCCGAACACATACTGAAGCAAGAAGCTGGGTAATGAAGGGCGTAAGGCTTATTCCCATGTGATTGTAGCATGATTATAGGGATGATTATAGATTCTTCCCAACACTGGTGAATAGTTTCCGTGTCCCATACCTGACGAAAATGGTCATCTAGGGTGCTTAATTGAATATCGCATCCGTCCTTGAACAAAACTGCACCCAGTCCATCGGGACCAGCTGCCTTGACTCAATACCGAGCTTGTCTAATTTTTTCAGTACATGATTTTCGTTGACAGCATTACACCGCTATCAAGTACCGAGTATTTAACGGCATTACAAACTTCGCTCGTTAAAATCATAAAAGATTTGGTAAGGACGGAACCCAAAATCTACTTAACCTGTAGAATATTAGTCACTTACACTGGAATGAATTTTCTACACCTCAAACATGCATTTAGTCAAGTGTTGTGAACGAATTAATTCGTTTGGTTCAAGTCTCACACCCCCTCTTCAAACCACCCACAACGTTTCTTGATTTGTGTCATTCGAAAAACCAAACAAGTTCCTCCTCAACTAGTCGATCTAATCAAAGGCCACTCTGACTATTAATCCAATTAATCCCATTTCAATTTTCTTGACCTGATTTCTGACGTTAAACTCCAGTGGTTTATTCTCTCGGGACCGTTGCAATCCATTGTTTGTCCTTGTGTCTCTTTTCCCACTGTATCGATAATGCTTTCCCGTTGCTTTTGCACTGCGACCCAGATGATCACGGACCACGTTGCGCAAATGTCGATCACGCCTGCATTGAGTCGGAAAATATCCACCAATTTGCCCATTCATTGTATGCTACAGCTGCTCAAATCTCACGCGTTTTCAAAAATCAAGCTTGAATTGAAGGTATTTATTTGTTTCGATTTTATTTTATTTTTCGCGTGTGTGTGCTTGCGTGTATTTTGGCCGAGGTCATGTGTTTCGCCTCGAGGCATACATATGGCTTGTATCATTCATCCTGTTGGCAATTTTATCTAACTCTGTGTGATGGAAATGCTTGCAGACTTTGGTAAACGTTTAGCGTTTTCAGCCTCCTGAGGTCGGGGTTGACCGTGAATATTTATCCCGACCATTTAGTGATTTTATTGTCCACCATGGAGAGATTATCAATCTATGCCGTAACCTTCACAGCGGTGTACATTAGTCAATCGTTTCCGCCTTTAGTGTGATGCATGGCTTCTGATTTCAGTGTGGCATAGATTCACGTACCTTCTACGTATGCTGTCATCAACGGTTACCAGCAATCTTTAACGCTTCTCTGTATCTCTCGCTCATTTTAACTTTTCGAGGTCACAATTACCAACATTTCTTCCTTGAGTTCTGATCAATTTCTACTTATTTTCCCTACAACACTTGAGCTAAAAGCAGTGCCAAAGCTATCCAGTAGTGGCTTACAATTTCATACCTTTTTCACCTTATCATCAATCTACCACCATCGTTGCTAGACGGTCATCAGACAACACGTCACGTGCAGCTGAATTGACGTGTGGATAAGTTTTCTTTTCTTGACATTTAGCCTGACTACATGGTTATGCTTTTTCAGTAACTGCCATTTATGTTTTTTTGTTTTTACAATGTGGTCTTTGTCGACACGATTATTCCACACTTCGCAACTTTTCGCGGGATTATACAGCACACATGCTAGCGCGTAACGTGATACATCCTCAATTCGATGAATATTAGAGACGTAACACAGAATTAAGCCCGGGCACATTAGGTTGCATTACCTACATCTCGAAAAGTGCACGCGTGCAATCGAGTTATACAGACGTACAGATTGGCGCCAAACTGACAGATCATTCATCATTTTTACCGCCACAAATCACAACAAACCCTGCTCGCATCACGCACTCCAATTTGACATCCTCCATGAAACGACGAATGAACATGTTTTCGATGTATGTCCAACGGCTGGTTGCGCATGCCCCAAACAGAACATCACTGAAGTTTTCTGTCTGAACCCTGTCATAGCCTAAATATTCTTATACAGTACGGAGTGTAGGCGTGTCCGAACACGGCCATGCTTTGTATGCATTGTTATTACGGTTTACTGACATTTAATCGTCAGACAATTGATCGTCAGACACTTAATCCCTCAGACACTTACTCACCAGACATTTAATCCCCCGACATTTAACCCCCAAGTCACTTAATCCCCAGTTTGATAACTTCTGAAGAATGCAGAATTCGTTTAAATGAATTTATTTAGCAGGAGAGTTATGCAATTGATTTTAAGAACGTCAATCTTTCCGTAGTTGAGTATCGCTGAATTGCTTGCTCGAGATTTCCTGGCGCATATCTCAGCATATTTCTTCTGTTTGATATGAACCCCAGCACTTGCTTGAAGAACCGAGGCCGTATGCTTTCGGCAATCCTCTCACAAACCGTTAAGAAATGGTGGGATGTTTACAAGAAAAAAGTAACTGTAATGGATGATGCCAGCTTTCTACAGCATTATTCGTTTGGGCAACACCACTGTTTGCGTCTCCATAGTTATTCCAGGATTCAGGTGGAAATATAGCTGGTGCAAAGTTTTCTCTTCTGCCTCTAATTCGTCGACCTTGAACAAAGGTATGTTCAAAATAAAATAACCTTTCATTCATCTTGAGGCATAGATTCGTCTAAAATCTCAAATTTGACGACTACAACGGCACAATCATGAGGCATAAATCATCGTCTGCCTCATAATCTGCTTTCATCCCTAGTTCACTTATTTTGCGTTGCATGATATGACATCTGGAGCAATTAAGCGATACTCAGCTACGCAAAGATTGGCGTTCTTAAAATCAATTGCATAACTCTCCTGCTAAATAAATTCATTTAAACGTATTGTGCATTCTTCAGAAGTTATCAAACTGGGGATTAAGTGACTGGGGGTTAAATGTCTGGTGATTAAGTATCGACGATTTAGTGACCGGACACCGTTATTACATTGGGTGTGCATGGCTCAATCAACAACATTGCTGCGTTGTGAATGAAACGCTGCGAGCTAGCTCCGTGGAGTATGTGGATTGATGGACACTTGATGGTATCTCTCAGTTGCTGTTTTCTCGTGTTCCTCTTTCACACTCGTTTGAGCAGATTATTTTTACAGCTATGTTTACTTCACTTTCCCCACAGGATTGGGTCGTGGGTCAAATTAATGAAAGCGTCCGGCCTTTGCATCCTTTACTACCTGAACTAATCGAGTCCCACATCATGCACTCAATAAAATCCATCGGATCTGGCGTGTGTGAACGCGATCATCTCTCAGCCCTCGTCTCGGCATCGGACATTTTGACACATTTTGCCGATGTTGAAAAAATTCCCATGGGTGAACTCTGTGTTCCCGTGGAAGACGCTGCGGCACAACAGAATAGTCTCAAATCTGCACACCACAGTCCGTCTGCGATGGATCTCACGCCGTCACTTCTCTTCTTGTACTACGCTCTGTTCGTTTACGACTATCAGTTGGCCACCCGAGTAGCCGCAAAGCGATGTGAGTTTATCCTCGTTGGTTTCAAATTCTCCCTGTGGTGTATTAGGAAAACATTTGAGTATTGCATGCATGCATGCGCGCGTGTATCAATGAATGAAAGCCACAAGCCTGATCAGGGCAATATTCAAAGTGCCGCAAAGTCAGAGACTGCACGTGGGTTAAGATGTACTGTCAGTTGCCCTGGCCTAGACAGATTAAGAGAGGGAAAATAGAAATAGAAGACCGGACGGTTGTTTTTTTTTTTTTTATCATATTATTTTTTGGGGTTGCCTCTCTTACAGAACCGTTCAAAAAAGGGCGGAGGAGACGAGAGAATTGTGAACCGTTGTCGAAACGATGGTGTTTGGTAAGTTCAGTTGAATGAAGATTTCGCGTCGTGCATGATGGTAGCGCGTTGGTTACAGTTGGCAGGTTCACAGGAGTGAGTTATGGCCACATTTTGATTGAGCGTCAACCACAAGTGAGATAGGATACATTGCTCGATTGCGCGTTGCGCACCGGCCGAAATCCAAGTGTATCGCCCTCCCAAGGTTGGGTTGTGCGGCGCGTCAGGAATTGGTGTGACAGGGCAGGAGCGCGAGAGTTTTCACAGCTTGTTTGGCCACCGTGAGAGACAAGAACGAACCACATTTTCGATATCTTTGTCGATGCCCGGCCAGAACACGTGAGATTTTGCGATTGCTTTCATCGACCGATTTCGCGGTGTCCCCGATGGAGTTGTCTGAGAACTCGTGTAGTTCGTTGGACGACATCTGTCATTGAGACATCACGGTATCTGCTGAGTTCATGTATGATTCGAGTTTCATATTCTGACATGAACCATATTATGGAATATGACAATAAACGCAGCAAGGATACTGTTGTTGCTCTACTCACTCACTGAAATTGATCGGAGATATCTTTCAGTCGAGGGGCAGACATGTCACTGCAATATGCATGTGTTTACTCTTGATGTATCTGTATCTAATCTTCTACAGGTTTAGTAACTTTTTAGGCCTCATCCTTCTCCATCTTTCTGACGTGTCCTGGTTGTATGGCGGTTAAGCTCTCAGTACTTGCTGCTGCTGCTAATCATGATTCCATAGATTCTTACTCACACCTCATCTCATCTATTGCGGAATATTTAACCATGGCGGGATCGCAGTTAAGCATTTGCTACTTTATGTCCATGTCCTACCAATGGGGAGTTAAATACCAGTTAACCGTTTACTGACTTCAATACTCGGCCACATGATAACTCATTGTCACTTGTATTTCCGAGCCCTTAAACTAGCCAAAAAATATCCCAGAAAATAAGTTTAGAGTTAGCTAACTTTGTATCTTTCACTTACCACTCCACAGTGCAATTTGCAATCACGTGCTCAGTTGTTTTAGGTTTAAAAGGCGTCCCAATCACACCTGTTAATGTTCACTTATGTCTCGTTGAAAGCGTCTTGGGTGTTCTAGTCGCTTTCACGGATGTGCAATCGTGTACTGCACAACTGACACCATGCTAGATTGCCTTGCCTACCGGTTTTTGGCTGGGCTGCATACGGAAACACGCTAGAATCTCACTACCATTTTAAGTTTACTAGTGTATATATGGATTAGGCAACCTGACCGTGTCTTAGTCCACGTGCAGTGTATAACTTTGCAACACTTTCTGTATGTTGCCTTCGATTTCATACACACCTGTTCTCGTGTGGATCATCCATGTTCAAATTTTTCGCCAACAACCTTGTTTTCAACTTATTCAGGTGATGAGATTGTTGACCGTATTTCTGCATCTTCATTTTGTCAA
>JACCGJ010002137.1:0-27128 GCA_013407085.1 Atriophallophorus winterbourni
AGTAAACGGTTATGTGGCAGTAGGAATGCTTTTCCATAATTCTTGTCAAGCTGTGGTGTAACAGCTTTATCACTAAACGCCTTTTCCTCTCGTTGAGCTTTTGATTTTTATGTGGAACTTGTCAGGATTATGGAGAGAATTGATTTGGTAAATGCTTGGTGAAGGGTCAGCATGTTTTAGTGAATGTGGTAACACAGAGCTTCCCCAATTGAATATATAATACAAGTTGCAGCGATTTTTCAGAGACGGCGACTTACTTCGTACTGCTCGTACACAATCGTTGTTGACTTGTATGCAGGCAATTCAAATTCAGGTTATTCATTCAAATTCATGTTACCTTTTACTTAACCATGACCACTGGATTCAAACAGTCGATGTTGTGGTTACCATTCATGTTTCAACCTCGATATGTCGGAAGGATTTGACCGTGTAAACCACAGTATTCTCTCACAGAAGCTGAAACCTTGTGGTATCACTGGTAGACTGTCAGCCTGATTAGAAAATTACGTGACTGATTGGCTTTTTCAATTCTCTGTGGAAGGTGCTCTATTGAATTCGGTAACCGTGACAAATGGAGTGCCTAAGGCATCCGTTTTCGCACCAATCCACTTCGCTCTAAATGCCAACAACTTACCGGCTCTCGTCAAACGCAAGATCGTACTGTTCGCGGTAGATATAAACGTGTGGTCGAAGATGAGTATGTCGGAAGACTGCGAACATGTCCAGAGGGGTCTGGACAACCTACAGGTTTGGTCCCTAAAAAATCGCATATCTTTTGTTTCCAAAATTTTCACATGTTAAACATTGTCGAATATGTGGAGTTCCAGTATTTTCTCAGAACATACAGCCTCTCGTGTACCATGAAAGAGAATGACTTGGATGTGTTAATAAGTTACACCCTAAGGATATTGAGCCACTTCAACTACGTCGTTCGCAAAACATAACAGAAATTTTATTCCTAAGAAGAATTTTCGTTTGGTTCTCGAAACAGACAAATCCCTGTATCATAAATTCCAACATCAGAACAACGATGGAATATGCAGGTCAAACATGGCTTAAAAAAGATGTTGGAACTTGGCAGCGAATATATAATCGAGCTACCAAACTTGTCCCGGATTCAGCCGGAAACCCTACAATGAGCGAATCGAAACGCTATATTTATTTGATTATCCACGTCGTCGTCTCCAATGGGATTTGATTTTGGTTTACAATATTTCAAATCCCAAAAATCACCCTCTACAATGCATTACGAATATACGGAGCTCGCATAATACAAGAGCTCACACATTTGCTCTAACTGTCCCTCACTCGAGATTCAAATGCCAACGACATTTTTTGCAGTGCGAGTTTGTTTAACTTCAAACAATCTGCCAGATGATGTTGTAAACACGCCAAATCAGCGAACTTTCAAGTGAAGCCTTGATGCCTTGTTGACCCTAAAACGGGTACATCGAAGAAATCTATATATCTTAACACCATGCATCAACATTTGTTATCCCACCAATCAAAAACAATTTCTGCCCTGTGGATTTTTAATTGATTCTTGAACTGCTCAGCAAGCAAACTAATCCCATTATTGTTTGTTATATTATTCGTTGTAACCATATTATTCTGTTTTTTGTAAGGATATATGCTTTTTAGACCATTAAATTTGAATTGAATTGAATCGAGTATTAAGCGGAATTGTTATTTACATAAATCAATGATCGCGATTAACTGGTTATTTTCTTAAATTTTAACTCAAGTTCAACCTGTAAATTTTAAGGCGGTATAATCAAGCAAATAAGAGAGATTCTTACATTCATCCTTAATGAGAAAATATTCTATCAAGATGCCGTTATCCAGTAATAAAGACGGTACATTTGTTTAAATTGTTGGTAGTCATATAATTACAGTGCAAATAATTGAGACACATGGGAACTGATTACATTCCTCCAAATTGGATGTTTTCAAATAAACCTACTCACAAATTTAAACTTATTTTTATGTATGCATTTTATATAGTTGAATTCTATAAAAATGTATCATCCATATTGTAAGCATAGCCAAGCAAACGGGGATGCGGACTGATTCGTATTCTTAATCTGAAATGCAGTAATGTTACCATTTATTTGGTCAACGTGCGTGCACATTATCTATTCGACGCCTGTCTAAAAAGACGCTATTTGTCATAGCCTCACGCGTCTATGGAAATCTATTTAGTGATACGGAACACCATATTCATAAACCTGAATTTGAAACTTTCTGATTCCGTGTTTTTATATTAAGCTGAATTGCTTAATTCAAAAACGCATTCGCTTTAGTGAATCTGAAATGCATAATTCATCCCGAAAAAATACTAAGTTAAAAAGGAGTTATATAAATTGTAAGAACGTAGTAAAGTCTTGCTGTAAATATATTCATGATGAATATATATCCAACAATACTAATGATCCGCTCAGCATACATTTCGGGATTCAGAAATTACAAACCAAGTCAGAATCTTTATTAAGTGTGAAAATTATAAACCAATGCATCCGCTACAGAGCACGCAAACATGCATACGTGCTAAGATTTTGCGATACCTGCGGCAATCAGCCTAATAAGCAGCTTTTGCCTGGATTCGTTTTCTGACGATTTTTTTGCTTGCTGAATACAAATATTTCATCATCCCTCATAATTTGGCATATATATATATGTATATATATATATATATATATATATATATATATATATATATTCATATTTGGATGGTTTACCAATTATGCAACTTACGCTCGGAATCTTTTTCTGCAATTGCAACACAGAAATTATCAGTAGTTTCATTAAATACGTATTGGTGCGCCTTTAGATAGGAATATATTAGTCGCGATTTTATAGTTATTGGTAATGGTTCAAATAAACGCATTTTGGTAGCGCTACAACGAATATATCAAATCGATAATTGCGATAGATTATTTTTGGTTTTTTGATTTCATTGTGGTGTTGAAGATTAATCCCACCCGCAGATAGGAAGTGAAAGGTTAAGTAGCAGTAGAAACGCTTTTCCAAAATACTTTTTTAGCTGTGGTGTAATGGCTTTATCACTAATCGCCTTCTTCATTCGTTGAGCAATCGATTTTTATGTGGATTTTGTCGAAGGTAGGAAGAGTATCAAATTGTTAAATGCTTGGCGAAGGCTCAGCAAGTTCAGGTGACTGTGGTGACACCGAGCTTTGTCCATTGAATAGATGATAGAAGTGCTGAACCAATCTTTTTATCTACTAAAACATTGTACACCAAGGTTTACATATAGAGAATTTCATAAAAGCTATTTAACGTTTGTTTTGACTGACGCGTCTCTAATTCTAAGCATGAATACCATGGACATTATGATTTCAATAGTCATTTGTACACCGCCTATAAGTAACCTGGACATTATTTCTAGCTGTTCAAATAGAATGTCAGTGTTCAGCGTTTAGCATCCGTTTACACTTTCAGATCGCTCTACCTATCTCGTTCAAGATTATAGTCACTACGTGCGTTGTGTCTACTAGCGAACAAAACATCGATGTTTAATGTTAGCATATGGTTAGAATTACCGATTGAGCTATTAATTTCAAATCTTTGTCAATTGTTTCGTTAAAACGATTGTTCACATCGCCGAATTAGATCTGTTTCTTTTAAATTATCATGCTGAACGAGGAATCGTGATACCTATTCTCATATTCCAATTACAAACATAAGAACAATGTCAGAACCGTGTTAAGATAATCCTGATTTAGGATAATGTTATTAGAAAGAGATTTTATTGCTCATTCTTCTTACTTGGATCAGGTCCAGCTGTAAAAATAATGATATATCATTTAAAATAACTGTTTTGTGATCTTGCATAAATAAACACTGTTCTGTAAATGTTTCATTGAAAGTTTGTGTGGTTTCTTGGATTTTTGAGAGTGGTTTCCGAGGTGATAATCTAGTATCACATAAAATCAAGTGATTTCGAAATTTTGTTTGCTAACGTCTTTTTGTTACACCTTACTTCCTTACTTTTCCACGGTGCTCGAAGAATAGAAATATATTCATTTTGTGAGTTCATCTAATAAATGTGTAAACGTATACAAAATTCTTCTACGTGCTTCTATTCTCGCTGCACGACACAGGTATTCGATTAGTTGATTCTTAAGTTGCAAGTTGCTGCATATTGTGGGGACATCGTTGATATTTCCATGCTGAACTCCGTCCATTCCTCATTCAATTGTTTTCACCAAGTCAAATTTTAGCTCAAAACATAACGCAGTGAGGTTTAAAGTAATTCAAAGAGTTAATGTCTCTCAGCACTACTACTTCACGAAAACCATCGATTAAAAAAATAGAGAAGTGATAGAAACCACAAATTTCATTTGTAAATACAACAATTGTGCTTATGTATTGAGTTTAGAGATCTGAAATGTTAACATATAGTTATCAAGTTGTCCATTAACATGTTTGGGCTCGGTGCACAAATAATGTGTGGGGTCAGAGAGTTCCGTATAAAACTATCCCAAATATCAAAATAGTGCTGCGTGCGCCTCTGTTGAGGTGTTAGAGTCATTAAGTATACGTAGGAGTAAATGCTCTGGAAAACTACGAAGATCGCTTCGAGAGGCTCTGAGCTTTAACAGACCATTTTGTAAACCACATAACCTCCCTGAAGAATTCAAGCTACCGTGAATCCACACATCAAGCAATTATTCTTCTGTTAATCATGAAAGTTGTCAAGGTCTCAGAGAGTATGTGAATTAGAAGGATTTATCATGATTTAACCTTTCGCATATTGGGATGCTGGATGGTACTCAGATACGTATGGAACACGTAGGCAACGCTTCGATCTGTTAGTTTCACTAAAGTTTCACTAATGACGCTTAATTTGTTTCATTTGCTCATCGTCTTGCAATCAGTTGGACCTAATTTTTATCGGCAATTTAGTCGTACTTTTTATTCTATTGCCATGCCTTTTAAACTCAAGAATGCCTAGTCTTTTACACTCAACACTACATTCATCTCAGAAGAGTTTGTTTTAAACGAATCGCATCTACCAGCTTTCTGAACTTGAGTGGAATGTGCGTCTCGGCCTATGCAGCTTTTCAGTTATTCGTAGTTATTAGGATCCTATTCTCATGGTGTTGTATTGTTGAACCCTTGTGTGAATGCTTTCAAAAATCGCTAATTGAGTAACGACGATCCATAGTGTAGCAGACAATTCGATGCGTTAAACTTCAAATGATAAATACACCGTTTTCGATAAAAGCCGAAAGGTTCGTGTCTAAGTGTGAGCATCGATTTGGTCTTGTAATTTGTAGGCTTACTATTTTAGTACGCCTAACTACAATAAAATCAACTTGATGTCAATGCTAGGAGCGAACATGTTTCGAAGAGTTTCGATGTGCGGTTATTTTAAAACATAATATATTTTGTTCTAATAATATGGCTGCAAACATGTCTACAAATATACCGTCTTTATTTCTGGGTAACTGTAAACTGACAGAATATTTTTACGTAAGACGACTAATCTGATTTCGAGGTATATCGTTCTTCGTTTGGGAGGAAGATGATAATCTGTGCCCTTTGATTGATAATTCCGTAATGAAATTTTAAGGTTGAAATTAGGTACCTGATGTTAGCTAATAATCACTTCATAGCGATCATTCATAACAAAATAACATGTCTGCTTATTACTCATAAGTAACGTGAATTTGAATTATCCGCATATTTGTGAACCGCGTTTTTGTACGTGCAACAAGATAAAAGTCACCGTTTATAATTTTTCGACGGTTAGAAATAACAATATTCCTATGTTCTGTGTTATTTTCTGCGATCAAAAATAAAATAAAATTTAGCACATGAAAGTTAGCCAGCATATGCAGATTTTCCGGCATAACAAATTAAACGTTTTTATTCGAATGAATAATACTTCACGAAACCTGATGTTTTAGGAATTTCTCTCGAATTCTGAGATTAACGTTTTCCATCTATATGTTTTTGCACATTTAAACAATGCCTCTAATGTGAGCAGTAAACAGCAAGTACTTCCCAACACGCTATGTCAAAGACAAGTGCTTTGATATCTCTCTTTGAAAACATTTGTTGGTTGCTCAATTGTCGACTTCCTATTTGCAACTCACCATCGAGAATATCTTTCGAAATACGACCATTTTTTTCGTAGACATGATCCAGTCACCGCAGGAGAAACTGTCGCAATAGCGTGTACATGCTCTGTAGACCAGCTTTTAAAATAAGTTCATCATAATAACTCTATCCATCCACGATGTATACGCAGGTGTAAAGCATTCGTCTTCCGTTTGAGTCTTGCGTGTGTGGTCCATGTTTCACTGCCGTTTAGTAAAGCATCTTTTTTTACAGTCAGCTTGCTGTTACCACAATCACGAGCGTTTCATTGGGACAGAAAGACAGCTGATCTCCTAGTTTGGTTATCATTCTAATTGTCTAGCGATAGGTTGTATGCAATGGTTGTAAAATGTATGTAACAAGTTGGCCTATTAAAGCTGACAGTTTCCAAAGAAGATGTTGGGAGGCGATACAGTTCCATACTCATACTGATTGTTAGCCAAACTTATTTACATGCCAACAATAACAGTATATTACCGACTTGGTTTTTCAGGGAGTGAGCAATAAATGATACCTCGTCAACAAACAGCATGTCATGGATTAGCACAAGGTATGTGAGATAAACCGATTCTGGTTGAAAAGCTTGCCACCAATTTGCTGCATATGTAGATTCCTTCTGTCCACGTCCTTAAAGCGTGCTTCAGAAGCAAAGCAAGAAAGAAGATCGAACAGCGTGGAAGCAAAAAGACACCCTTTTTTGACGCCTCGGTGATTGTAAAAGATTGTCAAATGCACTAAGCCATTGATGCCAGCGTGAAACGAAATAACTAGTTTGCGCAGCCTCGGGTTCAACCTATCAGAAAAAGCATATGGAGAATTATCCTGCCAGCTCATGTACACGAATGTCTTCGTCAAATCAGTAAAAAAGCGTATAATTGCATACGCTGTTCCCGACAATTTACTTGAAGTTGTCTCACGGAAAAGATCTTCGCTTGTGGAAGCCACCTTGAGGTTCGAAGTTAATTCTATCAGCTGGAACTTGCAGCCGAATATGTAAGACTTTAGCAAGCAATTTGCCTACAACATTCAGAAGGTAGATTATAATGTAATTGATGCAGTGGCCTATATTTCTTTAATCATTAAATAGCACCCTGATCTTTGTGCCTCGCATCTTTTGTCGGATACACTCATCCTACCAGCACTAAAAAAGGCTTGTAATAATGCTGGTCAGGGAAGATCAGGTGGAATTGCGTCATAACCAGGGGCCTTACAATTCGACAAGCAGTGAATTGCCATTTTAACCACATGAAGAGTAGGGGGTGTATCTAGATATTCAATAGTCGGTAACCGCTCGACATTTTTAAAGTACATGCGGCAAAACCGTAATTTTCCTGGAGTAAAGCGATGAAAAGTGCTCTAGCCATCTTTACAACTGCGGAGTTTTGTTCACAGTCGGATCACCAGATACAGACTTATTGGGAGTAGTTATTAGTTTGTTTGGACCAATGAATATATTGATCCCATCCTACAGACGGTAAAATGTTCCAATATCCGCAGTGATTTTGCATACTGAGGTAAATTTTATTTCAATAGTCTTTTGCACGTCATCATGCAGTTTCGTAAACCTCATTTCTAGCTGCATTTGAAAGTCTTATGGTTTCATGTGTTGGAATAAATTTGAACCTCAAGAATGATGACAGCAGACATCTCAAAAGATTTTCCTTCGAAACATTCGCTCGTTCAAGCTTTCTTCTTACCAAAAGTAGAATGTGCGACTCGACATACGCAGCATTTTATCGATTCTGCAAATATCAACATAGAACCTTAAACAATTTGATCTATAATGTGGAATAATGAACTTGTAGCAATGAGATCGGCTACCTTGCCCTTTCTGCCTTTGAAACAGCTGTTCATTTGGATGAAACACCTTAAGCGAAATATCAAACAGCTGAAGCAAGTCAGCCCTGACAAGACGGTACGAAACGTCTAGTAGGTTCAGAGTTGTAACCTGCTCCTCGTATGGCCTGTTGTATAGTCTAAATAACAGTTTCATAGCGCAGCCTTATAGCTGTTGAAGGAAAGCAAGGTACTTTTGTAAAAATGAAGACTATGATTGAACAGAGTAGGCCATTTATAAGGTGTTAGAGTCTTCAAGTATACGTAGGAGTGTGCTCTTAAAAATACCGAAGACCGCCCGGAGAGGCTATGAGATTTAACAGGGCATTTGAATGTCTGCTTACATTGTCCGCTCGAATAAGATCCATGCTAATAAATGTTCAGGTATATTCTAATACTAAATTGATCCGATGATTCAGAATTATTTTATATATTCATTTTAAAATCAGACACGACACGGACATATTTAACTCTGTGAAGTTTGACACAACTTATTCACAACAGTATGTTAAACAGTGACCAGTTCACGATCAAGTGTAGGGCATGCATAGAAAATCACATCTAGTATCAAATACAAGGTAGTCAGTTCAAAATAAATTCAATTTGATCAATCACCCTTAGTTGATATACTTGGACAACTTGGACAACTCACAGAAGATATGAACGGAAGGTGAATACATTCCGTCTAAAAAACGTTCGCCGTATTTTGGAAATATCGTGGTTGGACAGAGTGATTAATGTTGAAGTACTTCCGAATGATGGTCTACAGAGCATGTTCACCCTATTACGACAGCGCCGCCCGAGTCGGCTAGGTCAGTTCTACATAATGGAATATGCTCGTATTCCGAATGATCTACTCAATAATGAGTTGCCATTTGGGAGTCGACCTTTCATTAGACAGCACTTGCTGAACAAAGGCGTTTGCAAAAGAGATATAAACGTTTTTTGGCATTGACACCGCGAGTTAAGTAGAACTTGCTCTTCTTTAGGAAATGGTAGGATTCCCAGACCTTGTTGTTGTCTGAAGTTCGTGGTTCCGCCGCACACATATTCTTACGTTTTTCCAATTCCATGTGGGACTGGAGAGCGCGAATTCGATTTTTGCACTTATTTCAAAACATATTTAAGTTACCTTATGCTAATCAATAGATTACCTCAAGAAGTAATGACCAACATCGTTGGACATTATTGTTCATCGGTGCCCAGTCGGTTAATTCTTGAAGCCTCATTCATAATGCAGCCGCATCAAAGTTTCTGATCAATTTCTGGGCACCAATAGCACTTTTCGTTTCAGATATATACTCGTGAAAATGACTACATGATCACTCTTTCCAAGAAATCGTTTAAAGCGGATATGCTAAATGACATTTTCCTCGTTCTTTAGAACGATTTTCCGTAAGTTCTGTACCACATTTTATATCATCATAATTAATATATCGCATGCATAATGCAACCGAAAATGAATCAAGTTCTTGGGCATGGGCACATTGTTTTAGGAAAAGCAGTGTTATCATATCAGTACCAATATTTTGTTGACTTGTAATCCGGATGCAACAAAAGATAGCTTAAGCGCAAGTAAGGATAAAACATTCTAGATTGAAATTGAGCGACTTCGTTCGAGGGTACTAGAGCGGTTTATATTGTTCCGGTCATAGTAAGTAAAGTTGAATCGCCTGGATTTGTAAGAGAGGTTTTGGATGTCGTTCACTAATATTTATCACATTGATCAGTTAACCTTCGTTAAACTTCTTGTCAAGTTTCATGAATATCTCACTCAGTATATAGTAGGAATCCCAGGATACTGTTGCTGTCTGTAGTATGTGGTTTCTTCACACAGAGTTTTTTCACAGAGTTTTTCCAAAACCATGTTTGACTGTGGATCACGAATTGCTTCTACTATTATAGTTTCAGCCAGACTTTGACCGACCATATAGCTCTTCACGTTTCGATGCATCTCCCAATATGTCTGCGCACGGACACCATAATGAACTAGTTGATATAAGAAAACGCGCAAACAAAAAGGATCTACGAATTATTGATATATTTCGATTCGTCTTTTAATAACCAGAATTCGGAACAATTTGGATCATTATTTGTCAGTGTTCTACCTCCAAATATGTTTCAATATATATGATAGAATATCCTTTGTCAATTTTGTGATAAAACATTTTTTAACTACGATCTAAAAATTACTTACGAAATGGAGTTCCTATTAAAAAGTGAGGAAACATTTTCAATTATGTATATAAGCGAAAGTTCAACCATATTCTAAGCTATGAAAACGGTGTTTTACCGTACTTTAATGTTATTGAACTCGGTGCTATTTTAAATTTAATCGTGCTAAATGACTGCGCTTCTGTTGCGATGTAACCAGTATGGCTACCGTGATTCTAACTTTATTGCGTTGTGCGAATTGTACTACCGTCGTGATTGGTTGTTATAATATTTAGTCTACTACAAATACGAGCCCTTAAGACATCTAGATCGTTATCTTATATAAAAAGGCGATGAATGTTCCATCGTAATTGAAAGTCTGCTTACATTATCCACACGAATAAAATCCATGCTAGTAAATATTCTGGTATATCCTAATACTAAATCAATCCGATGATTCTGAATAATTTTATATATTCATTTTAAAATCAGACACGACACGGACATATTTAACTCTGTGAAGTTTGATACAACTTATTCACAACAGTATGTTAAACAGTGACCAGTTCACGATCAAGTGTAGGACATGCATAGAAAATCACATCTAGTATCAAATACAAGGTAGTCAGTTCAAAATAAATTCAATTTGATCAATCACCCTTGGTTGATATACGGTGAATAACATACTACAATGCATGTGGCATTGCAATTCCTATTTCTATATGTTCGTTGATTCTCCTAATCGAATATTGCCCATTATATGATAATCATGAAGCTTGTCGTGTTTCTATGAATGACTTAGCTGAAGTGCTTTCCACTTCATAGCTATTTGTTCCGATGTCTAGACGAAAATATTGGCATACTGCAAACGCACACAAAATGCTATACTGTATGTCAGTGAAACTTGGACAACTCACAGAAGATATGAACGGAAGGTGACTACATTCCGTCTACAAAACGTTCGCCGTATTTTGGAAATATCGTGGTTGGACAGAGTGATTAATGTTGAAGTACTTCCAAATGATGGTCTACAGAGCATGTTGACCCTATTACGAGAGCGCCACCCGAGTCGGCTAGGTCAGTTCTACATAATGGAATATGCTCGTATTCCGAATGATCTACTCAATAATGAGTTGTCATTTGGATGTCGAACTTCCATTAGACAGCACTTGCTGAAAAAAAGGCGTTTGCAAAAGAGATATAAAGGTTTTTGGCATTGACACCGCGAGTTAAGTAGAACTTACTCTTCTTCAGAGAATGGTAGGATTCTCAGGACTTTGTTGTTGTCTGTAGTTTGTGGTTCCACCACACACAGATTCTTACGTCTTTCCAATTCCATGTGGGACTGGGGAGCACGAATTCTATTTTTGCACTTATTTCAAAACATATTTAAGTTACCTTATGCTAATCAATAGATTACCTCAAGAAGTAATGACCAACATAGTTGGACATTATTGTTCATCGGTGCCCAGTCGGTGAATTCTTGAAGCCTCATTCACAATGCAGCCGCATCAAAGTTTCTGATCAATTTCTGGGCACCGATAGCACTTTTCGCTTCAGTTATATATTCGTGAAAATGGCTACATGATCACTCTTTCCAAGAAATCGTTTAAAGCGGATATGCTCAATCACATTTTCCTCGCTCTTTAGAACGATTTTGCGTAAGTCCTGTACCACATTTCATATCAGCATAATTAATATAGCACATGCATAATGCAACCGAAAATGAATCATCTTTCTTGGGCATGGGCAGATTGGTTTAGGAAAAGCAGTGTTATTACATCAGCACCAATATTTTGTTGACTTGTAATCCGGATGCAACAAAAGATAGCTCAAGCGCAAGTAAGGATAAAACATTCTAGATTGAAATTGAGCGACTTCGTTCGAGGGTACTAGAGCGGTTTATATTGTTTCGGTCATAGTAAGTAAAGTTGAATCGCCTGGATTTGTAAGAGAGGTTTTGGGTGTCGTTCACTAATATTTATCGGATTGATCAGTTAACGTTCGTTAAACTTCTTGTCAAGTTTCATGAATATCTCACTCAGTATATAGTAGGAATCCCAGGATACTGTTGCTGTCTGTAGTATGTGGTTTCTTCACACAGAGTTTTTTCACAGAGTTTTTCCAAAACCATGTTTGACTGTGGATCACGAATTGCTTCTACTATTATAGTTTCAGCCAGACTTTACCTGACCATATAGCTCTTCACGTTTCGATGCATCTCCCAATAAGTCTGTGCACGGACACCATAATGAACTAGTTGATATAAGAAAACGCGCAAACAAAAAGGATCTACGAATTATTGATATATTTCGATTCGTCTTTTAATAACCAGAATTCGGAAAAATTTGGATCATTATTTTTCAGTGTTCTACCTCCAAATATGCTTCAATATATATGACAGAATATCCTTTGTCAATTTTGTGATAAAACATTTTTTAACTACGATCTAAAAATTACTTACGTAATGGATTTCCAACTAAAAAGTGAGGAAAAATTTCAATCATGTATATAGGCGAAAGTTCAACCATATTCTAAGCTATGAAAACGGTGTTTTACCGGACTTTAATGTTATTGAACTCGGTGCTATTTTAAATTTAATCGTGCTAAATGACTGCGCTTCTGTTGCGATGTAACCAGTATGGCTACCGTGCGTTGTGCGAATTGTACTTCCGTCGTGATTGGTTGTTATAATATTTAGTCTACTACAAATACGAGCCCTTAAGACATCTAGATCGTTATCTTATATAAAAAGGCGACGAATGTTCCATCGTATTTGAAAGTCTGCTTACATTATCCACACGAATAAAATCCATGCTAGTAAATATTCTGGTATATCCTAATACTAAATCAATCCGATGATTCTGAATAATTTTATATATTCATTTTAAAATCAGACACGACACGGACATATTTAACTCTGTGAAGTTTGACACAACTTATTCACAACAGTATGTAAAACAGTGACCAGTTCACGATCAAGTGTAGGACATGCATAGAAAATCACATCTAGTATCAAATACAAGGTAGTCAGTTCAAAATAAATTCAATTTGATCAATCACCCTTGGTTGATATACGGTGAATAACGTACTACAATGCATGTAGCATTGCAATTCCTATTTCTATATGTTCGTTGATTCTCGTAATCGAATATTGCCCATTATATGATAATCATGAAGCTTGTCGTGTTTCTATGAATGACTTAGCTAAAGTGCTTTCCACTTCATAGCCATTTGTTCCGATGTCTAGACGAAAATATTGGCATACTGCAAACGCACACAAAATGCTATACTGTATGTCAGTGAAACTTGGACAACTCACAGAAGATATAAACGGAAGGTGAATACATTCCGTCTAAAAAACTTTCGCCGTATTTTGGAAATATCGTGGTTGGACAGAGTGATTAATGTTGAAGTACTTCCAAATGATGGTCTACAGAGCATGTTGACCCTATTACGAGAGCGCCACCCGAGTCGGCTAGGTCAGTTCTACATAATGGAATATGCTCGTATTCCGAATGAACTACTCAATAATGAGTTGTCATTTGGATGTCGACCTTCCATTATACAGCACTTGCTGAAAAAAAGGCGTTTGCAAAAGAGATATAAACGTTTTTGGCATTGACACCGCGAGTTAAGTAGAACTTGCTCTTCTTCAGAGAATGGTAGGATTCCCAGGACTTTGTTGTTGTCTGTAGTTTGTGGTTCCACCACACCCAGATTCTTACGTTTTTCCAATTCCATGTGGGACTGGGGAGCACGAATTCTATTTTTGCACTCATTTCAAAACATATTTCAGTTACCTTATGCTAATCAATAGATTACCTCAAGAATAATGACTAACATCGTTGGACATTATTGTTCATCGGTGCCCAGTCGGTGAATTCTCGAAGCCTCATTCACAATGCAGCCGCATCAAAGTTTCTGATCAATTTCTGGGCACCAATAGCACTTTTCGCTTCAGATATATATTCGTGAAAATGACTTCATGATTACTCTTTCCAAGAAATCGTTTAAAGCGGATATGCTCAATCACATTTTCCTCGCTCTTTAGAACGATTTTGCGTAAGTCCTGTACCACATTTCATATCAGCATAATTAATATATCGCGCGCATATTGCAACCGAAAATGAATCAAGTTTCTTGGGCATGGGCACATTGTTTTAGGAAAAGCAGTGTTATTACATCAGTACCAATATTTTGTTGACTTGTAATCCGGATGCAACAAAAGATAGCTTAAGCGCAAGTAAGGATAAAACATTCTAGATTGAATTTGAGCGACTTCGTTCGAGGGTACTAGAGCGGTTTATATTGTTCCGGTCATAGTAAGTAAAGTTGAATCACCTGGATTTGTAAGAGAGGTTTTGGATGTCGTTCACTAATATTTATCACATTGATCAGTTAACCTTCGTTAAACTTCTTGTCAAGTTTCATGAATATCTCACTCAGTATATAGTAGGAATCCCAGGATACTGTTGCTGTCTGTAGTATGTGGTTTCTTCACACAGAGTTTTTTCACAGAGTTTTTACAAAACCATGTTTGACTGTGGATCACGAATTGCTTCTACTATTATAGTTTGAGCCAGACTTTGACTGACCATATAGCTCTCCACGTTTCGATGCATCTCCCAATATGTCTGCGCACGGACACCATAATGAACTAGTTGATATAAGAAAACGCGCAAACAAAAAGGATCTACGAATTATTGATATATTTCGATTCGTCTATTAATAACCAGAATTCGGAACAATTTGGATCATTATTTTTCAGTGTTCTACCTCCAAATATGTTTCAATATATATGACAGAATATCCTTTGTCAATTTTGTGATAAAATAAATTATAACTACGATCAAAAAATTATTTACGTTCTTTAGCTGCTTCTAAAAAGTGAGAGAAAATTTCAATTAAGTATATAGGCGAAAGTTCAACCATGTTTTATGTTATGAAAAACGGTGTACAACGGGACTTTGATGATATTGAACTCGGTGCTATTTTAAAATTAATCGTGCTAAATGACTGCGCTTCTGTTGCGATGTAACCAGTATGGCTACCGTGATTCTAACTTCATTGCGTTGTGCGAATTGTACTAACGTCGTGATTGGTTGTTATAATATTTAGTCTACTACAAATACGAGCCCTTAAGACATCTAGATCGTTATCTTATATAAAAAGGCGATGAATGTTCCATCGTATTTGAAAGTCTGCTTACATTATCCACACGAATAAAATCCATGCTAGTAAATATTCTGGTATATCCTAATACTAAATCAATCCGATGATTCTAAATAATTTTATATATTCATTTTAAAATCAGACACGACACGGACATATTTAACTCTGTGAAGTTTGATACAACTTATTCACAACAGTATGTTAAACAGTTACCAGTTCACGATCAAGTGTAGGACATGCATAGAAAATCACATCTAGTATCGAATACAAGGTAGTCAGTTCAAAGTAAATTCAATTTGATCAATCACCCGTGGTTGATATACGGTGAATAACATACTACAATGCATGTGGCATTGCAATTCCTATTTCTATATGTTCGTTGATTCTCCTAATCGAATATTGCCATTATATGACAATCATGAAGCTTGTCTTGTTTCTATGAATGACTTAGCTGAAGCGCGTTCCACTTCATAGCTATTTTTTTCCGATGTCTAGAAGAAAATATTGGCATACTGCAAACGCACACAAAATGCTTTACTGTATGTCAGTGAAACTTGGACAACTCACAAAAGATATGAACGGAAGGTGAATACATTCCGTCTACAAAACGTTCGCCGTATTTTGGAAATATCGTGGTTGGACAGAGTGAATAATGTTGGAGTACTTCCAAATGATGGTCTGCAGAGCATGTTGACCCTATTACGAAAGCGCCACCTGAGTCGGCTAGGTCAGTTCTACATAATGGAATATGCTCGTATTCCGAATGATCTACTCAATAATGAGTTGACATTTGGATGTCGACCTTCATTAGACAGCACTTGCTGAAAGAAGGCGTTTGCAAAAGAGATATAAAGGTTTTTGGCATTGACACCGCGAGTTAAGTAGAACTTGCTCTTCTTCAGAGAATGGTAGGATTCCCAGGACTTTGTTGTTGTCTGTAGTTTGTGGTTCCACCACACACAGATTCTTACGTTTTTCCAATTCCATGTTGGACTGGGGAGCACGAATTCGATTTTTGCACTTATTTCAAAACATATTTAAGTTACCTTATGCTAATCAATAGATTACCTCAAGAAGTAATGACTAACATAGTTGGACATTATTGATCATCGGTGCCCAGTCGGTGAATTCTTGAAGCCTCATTCACAATGCAGCGGCATCAAAGTTTCTGATCAATATCTGGGCACCAATAGCACTTTTCGCTACAGATATATATTCGTGAAAATGGCTACATGATCACTCTTTCCAAGAAATCGTTTAAAGCGGGTATGCTCAATCGCATTTTCCTCGCTCTTTAGAACGATTTTGCGTAAGTCCTGTACCACTTTTCATATCAGCATAATTAATATATCGCATGCATAATGCAACCGAAAATGAATCAAGTTCCTTGGGCATGGGCACATTGTTTTAGGAAAAGCAGTGTTATCATATCAGTACCAATATTTTGTTGACTTGTAATCCGGATGCAACAAAAGATAGCTTAAGCGCAAGTAAGGATAAAACATTCTAGATTGAAATTGAGCGACTTCGTTCGAGGGTACTAGAGCGGTTTATATTGCTCCGGTCATAGTAAGTAAAGTTGAATCACCTGGATTTGTAAGAGAGGTTTTGGATGTCGTTCACTAATATTTATCACATTGATCAGTTAACCTTCGTTAAACTTCTTGTCAAGTTTCATGAATATCTCACTCAGTATATAGTAGGAATCCCAGGATACTGTTGCTGTCTGTAGTATGTGGTTTCTTCACACAGAGTTTTTTCACAGAGTTTTTCCAAAACCATGTTTGACTGTGGATCACGAATTGCTTCTACTATTATAGTTTCAGCCAGACTTTACCTGACCATATAGCTCTTCACGTTTCGATGCATCTCCCAATGTGTCTGCGCACGGACACCATAATGAACTAGTTGATATAAGAAAACGCGCAAACAAAAAGGATCTACGAATTATTGATATATTTCGATTCGTCTTTTAATAACCAGAATTCGGAACAATTTGGATCATTATTTGTCAGTGTTCTACCTCCAAATATGTTTCAAAATATATGACAGAATATTCTTTGTCAATTTTGTGATAAAATAAATTATAACTATGATCTAAAAATTATTTACGTGCTGCAACTTCTTCTAAAAAGTTAGAGAATATTTCAATTATGTATATAGGCGAAAGTTCAACCATGTTTTATGCTATGAAAAACGGTGTTCAACGGGACTTTAATGATATTGAACTTGGTGCTATTTTAAATTTGATCGTGCTAAATGACTGCGTTTCTGTAGCGATGTAACCAGTATGGCTACCGTAATACAAACTTTATTGCGTTGTGCGATTTGTACTACCGTCGTGATAGGTTGTTATAATATTCAGTCTACTACAAATACGAGCCCTTAAGACATCTAGATCGTTATCTTATATAAAAAGGCGTTGAATGTTGCATCGTATTTGAAAGTCTGCTTACATTATCCACACAAATAAATCCATGCTAATAAATATTCAGGTATATACTAATACTAAATCAATCCAATGATTCGGAATTATTTTATAAAATTATTTTAAAATCAGACACGACACGGACATATTTAATTCTGTGAAGTTCAAAGTGATTCAAAGTGATTCAAAGTTGTAATGGTCTAAAAAGCATTTAGCTTAACAATAACCATAGGATGGAGTTATGAGGTATATACAATAAAAAAGAAGAACAGGAAAACTCATGTAGTGTAAATCGTATCAAAGTTTGGGTTGTCTCTCAAGTATTTGTCCAAATTATCTTTAAAAATATCCAGGTTGGCTGAGTGTGTAACAGTGGAGGGGAGGGTGTTCCATGTGAAACTTACACGTACAGCATACGAATATCTTCGACAGTTCAGTCTTGAAGTGAGAATAAGCACTGAAATTTCATGTTTCCGACTGGCACGGGGTGGTGAGCGTGTGAAAAGTTTGGACAAGGGATGGTTAGGGACGTGCATAATATTGTACATCAGTATGAGGTCACCTCTTAGTCGGCGAAAGTCGAAAAGATTGAGACTCCTCAAACGTTCTTCATATGGTTTAGCAGCTAGTCCGGGTACAAGCTTTGTGGTTCGGGCTGGTACATATCTTCAGAAGATTTGATTACTTTCTGAATCTCATGGGGTTGACGCAAGCCTGACATCGTACTACCATCGCTCTGGTCTCAAATAGGTGTTCATGATACGGGGCACCGACTGATTGGAGAATCTGCCGAAAATTCGTCTCAATAACGTCAATACTTGTGACGCCTTTTTGTATGCCGCTTTGCACTGCAGTGAAGTCTTCAGACTTGAACTGGTCCAAACAACCAAATCCTTCTCTTCAGTTGTCCAGACGAGTTGGTGGGACCCAAGAGTGTAGTTGTAATTAACAGTCTTTCCAATGTTTAACACCTTGCACTTTTGGAAGTTGAATGGTAGTTTGTTTCTCAAAGACCAATCGTGCAATGTGTTTAGATCCTTCTGCAAAGTTTCACAGTCATCATTGGTACGTATGCTTCTCCAAAGCTTTAAATCGTCTGCAAATAACATAATCTTGCATTTAACATGCTCGGGAATGTCGTTTGCGCAGATCAAAAACAAAATCGGTCCGAGGACCGAACCCTGGGGCACTCCGCTCGTAATTTTGAATGGTTTCGATAAGGCGCCGTCAACTCTGACTTGGGCACTCCTGTCGCGTAAATAGTTTTCTAGCCAAGCAAGAAGTTTTCCTGTTATCCCGTGCAATTCAAGTTTCTGGATTAAAATACTATGATTGACGCGGTCGAAAGCCTTTGACATGTCTAAAAAGCATGCGTGGATGGAGTAACCATTGTCCACACCCTCAGTCCAGTCGTTTAAGGTGAGCAAGAGGTTAGATAGACATGAGTGATGTTTCCTGAAACCGTGCTGTTCAGTCGCAAGCAGTCTATTTTTTCGAGGTGATGGGTGATCTTTTCCGCTACTAAACTCTCTAGCACTTTAGAAATTACTGGCAACAACGTAACTGGTCTATATTTCGCAGCGTCAGATCGACTCCCGCCCTTGTAGATTGGTGCGATGATGCCAGATTTCCATTCCGCGGGAACGATACTATTTTCGAGCGAAATTTGGAATAATGTGCTGAGTGGACCACACAATGAGGATGCGCATCGTTTGAGGATAAAAGAAGTGATTCCATCTGCTCCTGGTGACTTTGCGGTATTCAAACGAAGAAGTTTGAGCATGACACACTCATTGTTTATTGAGATTTCATTTAGTATTTCATTGGAAAAGCCAAACGAATGCGGTGTAAGATGCACTGATTCCTTGGGGCAAAACACTTTGCAGTAGTAACCTGCAAGAACTTCGGCAGCCTCGAACGCAGTCGTAGTTAGACCATTTGGTGTGCGTAGTGCTGAGATTCCTGGCTTAATTTTTGATGTAGTGTTAACGATCTGGTACAGGACTTTGGGGTTCCGCTACATCATGGTCAGTAGTCTTGCCTGATGAGACTGCTTATCCTCGGTGATAAGAGAGGTGACCTTGTTCCTCAACAGACGATATGTTTCCCAATTATCTGGCATCGGATTGTGGACATAGTTTCTCCATGCATCGTTGCGTATCTTAATCCACTTACTTGTGCGGCTTCTCAACGTTTTTTCGCTATCTTTGGCACAAATCTGGAATGTAGGTTTATTTCATCACACAGCTTCTCTTTGAAGTTGACCCAAGAACGATGCACGTCCGTGGTGTCTGGTTTCCAGTCAGAAATCGTTCGAAGAGCATTGTGAAGACTTCCAATATCCAGTTGTAGTTTCGTTTTGTTGATGTCATTCGTTCTCTCAGCTTGACAAACATAATCGAATAAGAGGACCAGGTGGTCGCTAGAACCCAATGGAGTTTCGTAGCTCAGATTTTCGACGGCATGTTCCTCACTCGTTAGTATTAGATCCAGGACAGATGTCATGTTACCATCTCTATATCTAGTGTTATCGAAGACGTGGTTATAAAAAGGAATATCGAAGATTAGTTCTTGAAACGCATCGTCGAGCGAATTCGTTGAAATAGCATTATTCTTCATCAAGTTCGGAAGATTGAAGTCTCCCATAACCAGGAGTGGCGTTTGAAATCTGGCAGCCAGAAGTCGAATTTTCTGGAGTAGTTCAACATTGTGCGCATCACTTGCGCTTGGAGCCCGATAAATCACGCCAACAATTCAATCATCTCCAGTAGTCAGCTTAATTGAGCACCACAGAGTATCCTGTACACGTAGGTCAATATCGTCAATTTCTCTGCAGGATAACTGTTGGTTGTAGTAAAGTGCTACGCCACCGCCTCGTCCCACACGGTCTTGACGGAGAAGACACATTCCTTTTAATGCCAATTCATTGTCTGATAAATGAGGTTCAAACCATGTTTCGGTAATTGCAACTAAGTCCGGTGAGTGCTGTGTACATACGGTATCAAGCTCCTGCATTTTGTTTCTCAGACACTGCGCGTTTGTGTAGAGACACTTTATGGTTCTATGGGTTAACAATGATGGACAATTTGAAAGACTAGTTTTAGTTCCAAGTTGTGATATGTTTGGCAAAGATTGAGGGTTGGTATGCATAAATTCAATCCGGTTCACAGTATACAGCTGAGGCGTTGAAGTCGTTTCTACTTTTCCGACTCGGCATGAGTCGGACACAGATCGTTTTTTGGAGAGCTAATTAAAATGACTTGACTTGGGCTTGTGAGTGGTATACTGTCTGCAGGATCTAGTTTATTTGTTTTCGGAGCATGTTAAACAGTAACCAGTTCACGATCAAGTGTAGAACATGTATAAAAAATCACATCTAGTATCGACTACAAGGTGGTCAGTTCAAAATAAATTCAATTTGATCAATCACCCTTAGTTGATATACGGTGAATAACAAACTACAATGCTAGTGGCATTGCAATTCCTATTTCTATATGTTCGTTGATTCTCCTAATCGAATATTGCCTATTATATGATAATAATGAAGCTTGTTGTGTTTCTATGAATGACTTAGCTGAAGCGCTTCCCACTTCACAGCTATTTGTTCCGATGTCTAGAAAAAAATGATGGCATACTGCGAATGCACACAAAATGGTATACTGTATGTCAGTGAAACTTGAACAACTCACAGAAGATATGAACGGAAGGTGAAAACATTCCGTTTACAAAGCGTTCGCCATATTTTGGGAATATCGTGGTTGGACAGAGTGATTAATGCTGAAGTGCTCCCAAATGATGGTATACAGAGCATGTTCACCCTATTACGACAGCGCTGCCCGAGTCGGCTATGTTAGTTCTACATAATGGAAAATGCTCGTATTCCAAAAGATCTACCCAATGATGAGTTGCCATTTGCAAGTCGACCTTTTATTAGACAGCACTTGCAGAACAAAGGCGTTTTGAAAAGAGATATAAACGTTTTCGGCATTAACACCGCGAGTTAAGTAGAACTTGCTCTTCTTCACAAAATGGTACGATTCCCAGGACTTTGTTGTTGTCTGTAGTTTGTGGTTCCACCACACACAGATTCTGACGTTTTTCCAATTCCATGTGGGACTGGGGAGCACGAATTCGATTTTTTCACTTATTTCAAAACATATTTTAGTTAGTTCATGCTAATCCATAGATTACCTCCAGAAGTAATGACCAACATCTTTGGACATAATTGTTCATCGGTGCCCAGTCGGTGAATTCTTGAAGCCTCATTCACAATGCATCCGCATCAAAGTTTCTGATCAATTTCTGGGCACCGATAGCACTTTTCGATTCAGATGTATATTCGTGAAGATGACTACATGATCACTCTTTCCAAGAAATCGTTTAAAGAGGATATGCTCAATGACATTTTCTTTGCTCTTTAGAACGATTTTGCGTAAGTCCTGTACCACATTTCATATCAGCATAATTAATATATCGCATGCATAATGCAACCGAAAATGAATCAAGTTTCTTGTGCATGGGCACAATGTTTTAGGAAAAGCAGTGTTATTACATCAGTACCAATATTTTGTTGACTTGTAATCCGAATGCAACAAAAAATAGCTTAAGGGCAAATAAGGATAAAACATTCTAGAGTAAAATTGAGCGACTTCGTTCGAGGGTACTAGAGCGGTTTATATTGTTCCGGTCATAGTAAGTAGAGTTGAATCACCCGGATTTGTAAGAGAGGTTTCGGGTGTCGTTCACTTATATTTATCAGATTGATCAGTTAACCTCCGTTAAACTTCTTGTCAAGTTTCATGAGTATCTGACTCAGTATATATTAGGAATCCCAGGATTCTGTTGCTGTCTGTAGTATGTGGTTTCTTCACACAGAGTTTTTTTCACAGTGTTTTTCCAAAACCATGTCGGACTGTGGATCACGAATTGCTTCTACTATTATAGTTTTAGCCAGACTTTGACCGACCATATAGCTCTTCACGTTTCGATGCATCTCCCAATATGTCTGTGCACGGACACCATGATGAACTAGTTGAAATAAGAAAACGCACACACAAAAAGGATCTACGAATTATTGATATATTTCGATTCGTCTATTAATAACCAGAATTCCCAACAATTTGGATCATTATTTGTCAGTGTTCTACCTTCAAATATGTTTCAAAATATATGATAGAATATCCTTTGTCACTTTTGTGATAAAATAAATTTTAACTTCGATCTAAAAATTACTTACGTGCTGCAACTGCTTCTAAAAAGTGAGAGAAAATTTCAATTATGTATATAGGCGAAAGTTCAAATAGACAATGAGGGATGGGGATGTGAGCACCACAATACATTAGAAATAACAATGTTCTTACGTTCTTCGCTATTTTCTGGAATCATAAAGAGAAAAAAACATGGATCACATGAACGTTAGCCAGCATATGCAGATTTTGCAGTATACAAACTGAAAAGTGTTTATTCAGATAAATTGCACTTCACGAAATCTTATGTTTTAAGATGTTATCTCTAATTAGGCCGTGAAATGTTTCTGAACTGTGTGGTTCTACCTTTTGTGATATATATATATGTGATATATATATATATATATATATATATATATATATATATATATACCGGTTAAATTTGATTTAAAACTGATAAAATATAAATAATCACATTTGGATGTTTTAACAATTATCCAGCTTACCCAGGGTAGCCTTGACCGCAATTATAACACAGAGGAGTATAAGTAGTTTCATGGAGTACGTCATGGTGCGACTTTGGAAACGACAATATCAGTTGCGATTTTATAGTTTTTGATAGTGATTCAACTAATCGCTGGTTGGTTGCGCTACAACGAATATATCAAATCAATAGTCGCGATAGACTATTATTGGTTTGTTGATTTCTTCGGGGTTTTGCAGTATGAATAGTAAATAATTAACAAAAATATGTTTTATAAAAGCTGGCAAACACTAGGGATTGGTTGTAAAAGATTTTGTGATTAATTACGATTCAATTGAATCACTGGTAATATATTTTACTCGCGTTTATTTCAAGGAGATGATCTTTCGAAACATATATTCTATGTGATGTATGATACGCAAATATAAGTAGGCTGTGTTTAAGTGACCGATTACTACGTTCCATTGGTCAATGTGGAACATGGTTTATGAGGTTAGCATGCCATGGATATTTTAAAGTCAAGGTCATCCGGTCATCATAATCAGTCCGCAGATTTCACGGCACTAGACATTTCTGTGTTCGTGTAGGCGTGATCTAACTTTTGCAGCCTAGGATATCACCATCCTGTCGGAAGCTCAGAGCCTATACCAAGATAATACTCGCATCATTATCCAACGTCGCATATTATCAATTCTGCTTTAAAACATTATTAAACAATATGCATAATATTCAACAATCTTTCACACGAAACTCCGCAAAGATTCTCGATAAAAACCCTCATAACTATAATTGGCATTCCACATTAAACGTTTGAGATGCTATCAAAATTGCGTATACATGATATGTGTGAGTGCAGTTGGAATAGTTGATTTTGTCGCTCAATGAAGTGACTAATATCTTAGCGAACAGAATGAGGATATGAGATCAATGCTTGCGTGCAATTAGATCACCCACAACAAACAGGACCTGATTGAGACGTTTGGTCGTGGTAACATATTACAAACAATTCTTCAAATTTCATGAAAATGTATATTTTGGTTCCAGTATAGCTGCTTTTACCTGAAATATATCAAAAAGCACGTTCTTCAAAATAGTTTGAAAACCACTAATTAACAAGTTTAAGGCGAGTTTTTACTGGAGACACTGAATAGTGTGGTAAACCGCTGAACCTTGCTCACGTAATGGCTATTATTCAAAAGTTGTGCAGGGGTAAACTGTATCTGATAACGGTTGAGCAACGTGGTTACAACCGGTTGTAGAGAAAGGTTATTGTTTTAAAGCTTTGCATCTGCACATGTAAAATTGATCACACTGCGATCTCATTCATATGTTTCGAGATTTAAAACTGCTGCGAACTCAATGACCAGTGACACGTTTTGCTCATTTTGCGTGTGCTGTAGATACATGAGCTGCTTTTTGTGTGCGAGAAATTATTGAAAGCCAAGTAGATTGATTTAGCGGTTTTGCTTTGACCATCAAAATAAAGATGAAGCGTGTCCAGATCGATGCGATGATTGTACAGTAAGGTTGTTGTTTTTATGCTTTGAATCTGCACCTCTAAAACTGATCACACTGCGAGCTCATTCATATGTTTTGAGATTTAAAACTGCTGTGCACTCAATGACCAGTGACACGTTTTGCTCATTTTGCGTGTGCTGTAGATACATGAGCTGCTTTTTGAGTGCGAGAAATTATTGAAAGCCAAGAAGATTGATTTAGCGGTTTTGCTTTCACCATCAAAATAAAGATGAAGCGTGTCCAGATCGATGCGATGAATGTACAGAAAGGTGATTGTTTTTATGCTTTGAATCTGCACCTGTAAAACTGATCACACTGCGAGCTCATTCATATGTTTGAGATTTAAAACTGCTGTGAACTCAATGACCAGTGACACGTTTTGCTCATTTTGCGTGTGCTGTAGATACATGAGCTGCTTTTTGTGTGCGAGAAATTATTGAAAGCCAAGAAGATTGATTTAGCGGTTTTGCTTTCACCATCAAAATAAAGATGAAGCGAGGCCAGTTCGATGCGATGAATGTACAGAAAGGTGATTGTTTTTATGCTTTGAATCTGCACCTCTAACACTGATCACACTGCGAGCTCATTCATATGTTTTGACTTTTCAAACTGCTGTGCACTCAATAACCAGTGACACGTTTTGCTCATTTTGCGTGTGCTGTAGATACATGAGCTGCTTTTTGTGTGCGAGAAATTATTGAGAGCCAAGAAGATTGATTCATCGGTTTTGCTTCCACCATTAAAATAAAGATGAATCGTGGCCAGTTCGATGCGATGATTGTACAGAAAGGTGAATGTTTTTATGCTTCGAATCTGCACCTCCAAAACTGATCACACTGCGAGCTCATTCATATGATTTGAGAATTAAAACTGCTGTGAACTCAATGACCAGTGACACGTTTTGCTCATTTTGCGTGTGCTGTATATACATGAGCTGCTTTTTGTGTGCGAGAAATTATTGAAAGCCAAGAAGATTGATTTAGCCGTTTTGCTTTCACCATCAAAATAAAGATGAAGCGAGGCCAGTTCGATGCGATGATTGTACAGAAAGGTGGTTGTTTTATGCTTTTAATCTGCACCTCTAAAACTGATCACACTGCGAGCTCATTCATATGTTTTGACTTTTCAAACTGCTGTGCACTCAATGAATAGTGACACGTTTTGCTCATTTTGCTTGCGCTGTAGACACATGAACTGCTTTTTGTGTGCGAGAAATTATTGAAAGCCAAGAAGATTGATTTAGCGGTTTTGCTTTCACCATCAAAATAAAGATGAAGCGTGGCCAGTTCGATGCGATGATTATACAGATAGGTGATTGTTTTTATGCTTCGAATCTGCACCTCTAAAACTGATCACACTGCGAGCTCATCCATATGTTTTGAGATTTAAAACCGCTCTGAACTCAATGACCAGTAACACGTTTTGCTCATTTTGCGTGCGCTGTAGACGCATGAACTGCTTTTTGTGTGCGAGAAATTATTGAAAGCCAAGAAGATTGATTTAGCGGTTTTGCTTTCACCATCAAAATAAAGATGAAGCGTGTCCGGTTCGATGCGATGATTGTACAGAAGGGTGGTTGTTTTTATGCTCTGAATCTGCACCTCCAAAACTGATCACACTGCGAGCCGGAACATATGTTTTGACTTTTCAAACTGCTGTGCACTCAATGACCAGTGACATGTTTTGCTCATTTTGCGTGTGCTGTAGATACATGAACTGCTTTTTGTGTGCGAGAAATTATTGAAAGCCAAGAAGATTGATTTAGCGGTTTTGCTTTCACCATCAAAATAAAGATGGAGCGTGGCCAGTTCGATGCGATGATTGTACAGTAAGGTGGTTGTTTTTATGCTTTGAATCTGCACCTCCAAAACTGATCACACTGCGAGCTGATTCATATGTTTTGACTTTTCAAACTGCTGTGCACTCAATGACCAGTGACACGTTTTGCTCATTTTGCGTGTGCTGTAGAAACATGAACTGCTTTTTGTGTGCGAGAAATTATTGAAAGCCAAGAAGATTGATTTAGCGGTTTTGCTTTCACCATCAAAATAAAGATGAAGCGTGTTCAGATCGATGCGATGATTGTACAGGAAGGTGATTGTTTTTATGCTTTGAATCTGCACCTCTAAACCTAATCACACTGCGAGCTCATTCATATGTTTTGAGATTTAAAACTGCTGTGAACTCAATGACCAGTGACACGTTTTGCTCATTTTGCGTG
>JACCGJ010002138.1:0-60334 GCA_013407085.1 Atriophallophorus winterbourni
ATAAAAAATGTCATGAAAGGCAATGTGACAAAAAGACAAATGTGATGCAAGTCCAAACCTTTGACGAGACATGCATAGACCCTATGTAACCTGACACTACAGCAGCGTTATAAATAGATGATCAGAAAAATATTTTTTTCAGATGTTTCGAATTTTTTAGAGAGACATTTGTTTACGATAGAAACCTGAATTGAAACAATAAGGATAACTATGTTCAAACAAAAAGGGGTAATATAAGCCTAAAAGGATACAATAAGTAAAGGTACATATAATACTAGTCCCAGGTTTTGATGTATGTATGATTACGTATGAAAGACACGCCTGATCCAGGCAAGTGCCGCACAGTAGATACTGCCGTGAACTACGATTACTGTCAGGCTGGCCAGGGTCGGCCAGATATGAGGGAGGAAAATAGAAATAGATGTAACATACAATAGGACCCTAAGTACCTGACACTGATAATCCCAATTTATTCGCGACATTTTAACTAGAGTTCTATACGTGTGCTAATGTACCAAATACTTACAATTGGTCAAAACCAGGACTACCGTGACAAACTATATTGTCTATAGAAGTGATTTATTTGGAGTCCTGGCTTCGAAGGCTTAGGAGACGGGGTCTGTGAAGTGACATCTGGCGTAGCAGCTTGATTCGGTGCCTTAAACTTTTTAGTCCTTTTGCGTGACTTTGTAGGCTTAGGATTTTTACTCACCGTAATTTCAATGGAGTTCGCTGTTTGTACCGCGGGGCTAGCAGTGATACTCTCACGTACAACTTCAGCAAAAGATCTATTGACACTAACCTTAGAAGCTGTGCTGTATTGTCGAGAACGAGCATTTTTAGCCTTTTCAGAAAATGCATTTTTAGCTGTCCATTGGCACTCACTACATATCCATTGGAGCCAACGGTGGGTAACATAAACCTTATAGTGCTCGGAATGTATCCATGAACAATTCGGATGTGCCCATCACTTGCAAGTTTTACACTTATTACCATTTAATACTTTTCTGCAACAAGAATTTTTTAAACACTTGTTGGCAATCATAATAAAGAAAATATTTGAACAGTGACTAAAGCAATCAAATTTCACAGACGAAATAGACTGCGAATTATGACGTATATGATGCAATAAATTGATCACCAATTTACAGCAAAATCAGAAAAAAGCGATCTGGAAATGAATTGTTAACAAGAGCGTGGGAAATACATCCAAGTTGAACGTACCTCGTGTACCAATCAAAGAAGAAAACCGAAAGAAGTCATCGAATTTGAGACAACTTAATACTTTTACAAACTTAAAGGTCTCTATAAGATCCCCCTATGTTGCCTCCTCCTAAGCGAGAAAAGTCGTTATGCTAATAGAAGATTTTCAAATTTGGTGTATGCTAACCCCTCGACCATAGGAATGACCAGCTTCTGTACCTTTTCTAGCTGCACTATATCCTTATGGTTATACGGCTTCCAAACCTGGATACAGTATTTTAGATGGGGTTTTGATATCGTCTTGTAGAGTGGCAACAGCCGTGATTACAGGCAGTACATTATCCAGTATAACCAGTCGTCAATGTATCTTCCTCCGTTGATACGATGAACCTCACATCATTCAGGAAAATTAGGCGCGGGCACTTCAATGCAGACGACTAGTTATCAATGAAAATCGGAAATAAGAGAGTTCCGAGTACCGAACATAGAGGGACCCCACTTATCATATCGGTTTGACTAAACAACGCAGATCCTACCCGAACTCCGAATGACCAGCCTGTTAGGAAGAGGACTAGCCAGTATGCCTTTTGCTGCTAGCTTGATTACTAGTTGGCGGTGACTCACGGAATCAAAAGCTCTGATTAAATTTCCATGTTACGTTATACTTAGTAAAGAATGTTGACAAAGATGGTGCCAGATATTGTCACGCAATAGTTAATCTCAAAACGATTGAGACGATGAAAGTCAGATTGTCAGATCAATAGTTACCAAGAGTTGACCTGCAAACACCCTTGTATATTGGTAACACTATGGCTAGGAGGTAATCAGAGGTGCATGCAAGAATTGAAGAGCTCGCGAAACGATTCGGTCAGCAGTGGAGCGAGTTTCATTAGCATAATTTATCGGATACCATCCGATTTCTCGGCTCTATTGACTCGAAAATGGTTAAGTGCGTCATACCTTAGCCTCATTAAAGCTCAACTCATCTAGTGCAGGAGCACCTGGTGGTCGACCTAGCAGCCCAGTTGGTGCATTTGAAGAATTGTCCAGCCGTCGAAAACTACTGAAATACCTTGAGAAGGCATTCGCTCCAGGCAGGTCGGTATCAGTTACTTTTCCGTCCTCTCGTTTGAAATCTCTAACGATTTCCCCAGTTTTGCCTTTCATTGTGCGTAGCTATAAAATCTTTCCGGATTAAATTTAGCATCTCTAGCTAAAGAAAATCAAATATTATTTCAGTGAATGTTGTAATTTAACACAAGCGTTCAAGGCGGTTTTTCAGTGGGCCCAGGAAACAGAAGTTTGGGATAGCTTATATTGCCGTCATAGGAGATCCCGTTTACGGGTAGACCTTTGAACTTGAGGAGTCCATCATGCTGGCCGTTTGCCTTCTGATACGCTGCAGCGAAACGCGCTTGTCTTGTTACTATTTCAGATAATTTTATCCCAGTTTTCACTTACATTGAAATATCTACAGAACTAAAGGGAAGAATCTGAAGTCAGTAAGTGTAACCCACGGTTTACAAGTCAAAAATAAATAGGACGAGCGAGAGGTTTGTTAAAACGAAGCACCGCTTCAAAACATAAAATTACCTGATCGCTTTTTCGAGCGGTAGTAGTTATTTTAACTGCCAAACGGCTTCTAGCTGCGACAATAACATTAGTGGGTGGAATGCATTCATGACGAAACCTAGTAGGATCACTCACATGCTGGTGCAACGCATGAATATGAAGCCATCCGAGAAAAGATTTGGGTGTCTCGGTGACTACTCCTAAATGAACAGTCCAGTATACAGCCCGGATGTGTAAATGACCTGAGATGAATAAACGGTGAGCTGCGCATCTCAATCAGCTGTGTCATCTCCGGCTGAGTTGCAGTGGTTTTGACATGGACACATACAATCGCAAGGGATGACTTTTGGCAAGTCAGGATACTCCTATCATCTTTGACGTTTTCAGTGGCTAGAGACATACCTCTGCAATTATACACCAGACAGAGTGCAACGCAAACGCCTCTCCTATCGCCAGATCTATCTCATCTAATGGTGAGATAATGTTCAAGGATGCTTATTAGCACTTTATGAAGCGCTATAACTCTTGAGTGTAACTCAGCTACACGGAATGTTCAGTTCACATATTACTTAGGCTGCATAATTAGGATACAATACTGGGGCGCTGGTTATTCGTATTTCTGATACAAATCCTGTTTGGCGGCGGTTGAACGACCCGATGGAGTTGCTTGTTGGTTGACGTGATACTTAGAGCAAGAGCATCACATTTGGCGACCTCTTGCGTTAGGCAATGGACCGTTGACTGACAATTGAGACCGCATGCATCGTAGAGGAACAACTACTGTAAACACCTGTTCCGTTCCCATCTTCAATGGGGCTAAGCCAATCAACGTCACCTCGACCGTTGTGCAAGACTCGTGTTGATGTAATGTACGGTATGATCGTCAGTAAAACAATAGCGGTTTAAGATTTGTCAGGCTTACGAATAGGAAATTTTCTAACAGCTAAGATTCTCGTACTCGAAGCGGAAGAGTGTTGACTAATACTGGACAGAGGGTTGTTTGGCTTGAATGTAGTTTATCTTGAGTTGACTTGGCTATGTGCTCAGTCCTAGACGTGAATGCATCCTGATCCGCCTGGTGTTTGAATTCACTCAGATTTAGACGAGGGCGGTTACTCATTTTCCACCTTCCTACACGACGACAAGCACTGTGGGGGTAAAGGATCTCAGACACACCCTTAGGACACGATCGCTGATAAAACTGCTCTTTGCAAGATTTGGATTCCATAATAAAGGGCTATACTCGGTTAAAAACGAATACATTTCGAGTTCCAGTTTTTGAAACAGATGACGTGGTATATAGCGTCTAAATATTCCTATGCAAGCCACTCAATTCCTCGATAATTTCATCCAGTACGAGTGAGCCAGGAACAAATGGATACTGGTCTTATTGGCCTTAGTACGTTTTTCCAAAATTCCAGCTTCATTGACAACCATGGGAGAGGTAGCTTTCTTGGGAGGAGGGGAACTAGCTATCTTGGTATACTTTTGAATTGGCTGCAGTTGATCCAGAATCATATTAACACTCAGAACAGTTGCGTAAATTTGATTGGTTACGATATATGACGAGTAGGGTGACATCGCATTCTTACAACAGCCGCTACAATACCACCGGAACGAGTGGTAACTTGCATAAATTCCATAGTTAGATTTATGTATACCTGAGCAGCTATGGTTATCTGAACGCTCGCAAACTGCGCACTGATGACCTTGGCCACTTTTTGCCACAGTTACTGTTGAGTGAAGAATTTTCGGTACTGCTAGCTGACAGGGAGATGTATGAGTAACGATAAAGAACCAAGAAATATATAGACTGATTATATCACTAGCGTCGTTAATCAACATGAAATTTCAGAAATATATTAAATGTATTTGCAGTTAATTATATAGCAAATTAGTCATTCAAATGCACAGCAAATTCACATGATAGCAAAAATTCGCAATGATTTTGTATCAGAGCGTGAGAAATACAACCATGTTGAACTTACCGCGCCAGTGAGCACCTAATTCTTGAAAGATCGCCGGTTGTGAATAATTTGTTTTTCGTCTCCATTCTCTCTCTATTCCATTTAACATAATTCAACGTCTAGTTCTCTCTTGCATCGTTCCACACCTCCTTCTCATTCTTTCCTGGCATTCTGTACAAGGATTTTATGTTAATCATAAGAGTTATTAAGATTCTCACAAGAATGAGCGTTGTTTTTGCAGATTAAATTCGAGACACTATTGTCGATCGTCACTTACGTGAGTGCAACATAGCGATCGGAAAAATTTCTTCCGTAAGTGCACATTCACTGAACGAGGCACTTGATGCTTGCAAATCTCTTTCCTTCACCCGAAGGAAATATTTTATTTCGTATTCAATAACTAATAAATTCTGAAACTCTTTTGTTTCTTATTTGGATCGATGCATGGTTAACCATCGATGGCTCTTTCAGAGTTGAAAATGTGCAAGACAATTTGATAAGTGATGTTGGTAGCTCCTCGCCATTTTCTAACCTGATTTCTTAGTTTCATTCGCGTATCTGTCTAGGTATAAATACCTGAGAGTATTTTTAAATATGTACAGTCTTTCCTGTGTGGTGCTTGATTAATGATGTAAAAATTGCTTATGGAACGATTAAAAAAGATTTTGTTCCTAAAATTTTGATGAAATATGATGACTTATTTAAAATAAAATTTAAATGAGCTGAAAATATAGTTTCCATGAATCAGCCAATCAGAGACTTGAATTGTCGACAGCCATCTTGAATTTTGTGAGTCCTTCGTCAGCCATTACAACAGGTCAGTTTATCGCTAGTCTGCTTAGCGTGCGGTGCTGTATGTTTGTCCTCGCTTGTTTGTGGTGGTTCGAAACGGTTCTGGCTTAGTTTTAACGTGCCGTTTTTTACAGAAAAACTGCCGTCATGCTTCTAAGCCACCACAATTCAGCCGAAGTAATGGTTTTTACAGTATTCGGCTGTAGAAACGTTTCATTTCCACCTAATTGTGGGCTGACGTGATGAATGTATGCATGAGCTGTGCTAACATTCTTCTACGTCCCTTTTCAGTTATGGTGGACGAACTTCGTTTGAGCCGGAGAAGATTTGAAACGCTCACTGATTCTTCGAGGTATGTTAACCGTATTCGTTTGTATTCTCTTAATTCCAAATAGAAGTCTCGTATTTTCTATGTTTCGTTTTCTATTGTCATGATAAAAATTCCGAAATCATAAATTTTCGATCTCTCGTTCTGTGTTATTATAAGACACCTCTTTTTCTGTCTTTATTATTTATTACATTAGTTTTTGTTCGCCTCGCTTTTAATATTTAACATGCTATTTATGTTATGCCAGTTTGCTCTAATTCAATGAAATTCAGCGACAATATGGTCCGCATGGTCTATAGAGATTTTTAACCGTTTAAATAACAAGATCGTCGCTATTCCACTTGTAAATTTTGCAACGTTTTTTGTTGCCTTTTTGATGTTTTTGATCAATATATATCCTGCGTTTTCAATGGGCTTTATGATTGCCATTTGGTCATTTCATCTGGGTTCCGGTACATTCCGTTGGGCTTAGTAACATAATAACTAAATCCAGCCCCGTGTCAAAAATAAATCGTGTGAACAATCCTATTTTACATCGACCTAGGAGATACTTGTGTATACCAAGCGTAAACGCTTGCTTTTGAATTTCGCCAAATTCGTTCATTAAGAACATTGTTCTGTCGGTTTGTCATATACATCTGTTCGTCTATTTTTTCTAAGTCTTGTACACCATGACGGATCTTAATTCAAACGTTGGAGAAAACGTTTAAGGTGCCGTATTAATTAGATTCGTCAAACGCAGAGTTTTACTATCATTATTGTCTGTTTTCTTATATCTGTCTAGGTCTGGGCATCCTGATTATCAGGACTAGCATCAGCATTTCTTTTGTTTCTAAGATCTAGGTCGCCCACAATTGTATTAACAAATTAAAAGTCGCTAGCAGTGATGAGAGAAAAACAATCTCGCTCTGCGAAACAGCATATTTCATTTTCACGCGTGCTTGATTATCAGGTTTTATGCATATTGCTTTGCATTTTTTATGGCTGGCGAGTTGTGCTTCATGATGATTATAATGCAGAAGCTATGAGGTCTAGTTTTATATCGCAAACATTGTGGTTTGGTAGAGATTCTCTCCAGTTCTGGATGGGTATTTTAAAATTGCTGCACGCAAAGCACACCTTGCCTTGAAACTTCATGGACCGTTCGTTTCTGGGGTTGTAGCGTTACGTGAAGCTTATCTCTTGTATGGTGATAATCGAATTCCAAAAGTAGGCGCAATACTACATTGCTCTTCAAGAAGTAACTTGTGGATTAGCACACAATCTCGCCAACAGTTCAAATTGAAAAACTGTTTATCATGACCAATCAGAACGCACTGTATAGATGGGTCTGCATTACATCCTCCTATTATAACTCGTATTTCAAGGTTGAGCAAACGGAAAAATCACATACCACGGATAATTATGATGAAATCACACTTTATCCAGGCAAAATGTTACACAGTCATAGGCCGTATGTGGGCTAAGATATTATTAGGTTGCTCAGGCCTTGACTCATTTGGTAAGTAGGTTGTTTTACACCCTAGAGCGCTGTAGCACCAATGCCTAACATGCTCCAGTATTTTAGCTTTGTGCAACTAGCTGCATCTGTGGGTTAACCGGCTTCAGTGTTGTTTCAAACCACGCCAACCAGGGCTCGTCGTTCTGAGGCGATATGTTTGCAGATGATTACCAACCCCTTTTCGAATGCACCGATCCAGCCTTCGCATCCCTGATATCAACCTACAGTTGATCGAAAATTGGCGCTCTGATTCTGCTATGCGTCTAAACGATTTAGCTCTGGGTTCATGCAGAAATTCAAATGGGGAACGTGTAGTTTTACAGTTGCGCAAAAAGCAGCTTGTTTTTGCAGTATGCTATAGGATGAAATATTATGGCACACAATAAGAACGTTGCTTCCATTGTCTCGTTTGCGGTCATATCGCTTAAGGTTTCCAACTGACTATTAAGTGGATTTTTAGATTATATTTCTAGACGCGCTAGGGTGTACAATAGCCTGCCAAACAAATTTCCCAAGTTGAGTGGCGTCCAAATTCACCATTTTGTTTCATTTTTGATCGAAGCTATTATGGATTCATGCAATGCACCCATACCGACACAGCCCTCAGATAGGCTGTGATGAGAAACTTTGTTTTAGATAATGTCGATGACGTAGTTCTTCTACACTGACACTCAGGCTACTTTCGACTAACTATAGTATAATATTATCATGATGGTGATGAATATTATCCTTCGGTATGCGCCATGCACCTTCCCAGTCAAAAGTTCTGTTACAAGCTACTGATCCACTCATTTCGCAGACCAACTATCATGGTATTCCTTGACATCCGAGCGGCATTCGATTCAATCGACCGCGAAAGTCTTTAGAACTGTCTGCTGTGACATGGTGTGCCCAAGAAGTATGTTTGTATCTTGAAAGCATTATATTGCTAAACTTCGAGCAGGGTTCGAGCGTACGGACTATTGTCGTCCTTGTACAATATTACAGCGGGGTGCGGCAACGATCCCTATCACGTCGTTCCTTTTTACCTTCGCGATCGAGAATGCCCTAAGGAAAGCTTTAGCTGGTCTGGTGGGCGCAGGTTTTGAACTTCTGCCGGGTTAGAGAGCTACCGGTCTAAAGAATGCGGATGACATCATCATGAAGCACAAGTCTGGAGCGAGACAAAGTGCCAAGCAATATAAAGCAGATAAGCAAGCGCGTGAAAAAGGGAAAGCAGGCAAACAGAATATGCAATAGCAAAAAGCAGTTTGTTTTTGTAGTTCCATGGAACGCGATTTTGTGATTTTTATGTATAAAATAACGCCGGATAAAAAATTATGACATAATGAAATAAACTGTCGCCACTGACTTCGGTTTGCAGCCATATCTCGTAAGTTTTCCAGCCAACTATTAGGTGGAGCTTTTGGACCACACCGCAAACAATACGCCCAACTGAGCCTAGCGCTACGTGAGTTCCTTCATCCAACGCGCCACGTCATGGGCTGGCCCCTGTCCTTTTCTCCCAGGCTCTGCGCGAATGGCGCGGTATGTTAAACGGTGAGCATTCTTAAAACATGCCCCAGCCACGAAACGAGCAAGCATCAGCAATTTCTCAGTCCGTGGCCACTTGGTCATAACACCCGTTTGCAGACATTTACGTTTGTAAAGCGGTGCTGCCACCGAACGCGAGCAATACTAGGCAGACAACGTAAGTCAAAATAATGAACCAAGTATGTACTAACTCCTATATCTGGGGTCAGATGACATGATACGCACGTGTAATACCGTCGCGCTGAGACTGGACCTTAACGTGGTGCGATGGCTTGTGTACCTTCATGACCCATTGAGCTATACTGGGTGTTGTCTTTTGGTGCCAACAGAGCTACGGGAAGGTCCAGGGATACAGGTCTGACACTCAGTTTCAGCCCACTGCCTTGTGGTTCAGGCTCCACTTCTGAGAGATGACCCTCATAAAATGCATCAAGCCCTGGACCACCTGGCACTTGAAGCTTCAAGGTATGGCATGTGCTTTGCGCCTAACAAGTGTAAAATATTTACCTAGGATTGGAGCTGCTCACTTCCAAACCTAACTGTGTGCGAGGTCAATCTTGAATTGGTTGACAGCTTCGTTTACCTTGGCAATTGTATTGCTGCTGGCGGTTTTGTCGAGGACGATCTCACGTGTTCGCAAAGCGGGTGTAGCGTTTGCTAACCTTCGCCATTTGTGACGTCGACGCGATGTTCCACTCCATACTAAAGTCCGAGTGTACAACGCAGTGTTGCGTGCTAGACTACTTTATGGCTGCGAAAGCTGGTCTATTCGAGCGGAAGATGTCTGTCGGCTTTCTGTTTTGTGTCACCCGTTGCCTGCGTGGGATTGCTCGCATTCGGTGGCATCATCGCGTTACAAATATAGATGTATGCAAGCGGGTGTTAGGACTAGGTGGCCACGGACTGAGAGAAATGCTGATGCTTGCTCGTTTGCGATGGTCGGGACATGTTTTAAGAATGCCTTTCACCGTACCGCGCCTTATTCGCAGAAGCTGGGAGAAACGATCGGGTGGCCAGTCCATGACTTGGCGCGTTAGGATGAAGAAACTCACCGTAGAACTGGGCTCAGTTGGGCGTTTTATCCAAAAGCTCCACCTACTAGTTGGCTGGAAACCTTACGCGATATGGCTGCAAACCGAAGTCAGTGGCGGCAGTGGATTTTATTATGTGTCATAATTTTTTAATCCAGTATTATTTTATTTGAAAAAATCAAAAAAACAAAATCCTATGTAGTGAAGCTACAAATACGAGCTGCTTTTTTGCGCAATTGCTTTTGCATATTCCGCTTGCCTGCTTTCCCTTTTTCACGCGCTTGCTTATCTGCTTCATATTGTTTGACACTGTCTGGTTCCAGACCTGTGCTTCATGATGATGATGATCCGATTCAAAAAGCGCTATGCCTCAATAATGAGCAGCTGACGTCTAAACCGTTTTACGCATTTGGGTAGTTGCACTACTAGTTATGTGGGTTTATATAAGGGGAGTTTAACTCGCATTCCCAACGCTACGGTAGCTTTTCGTACCTCGGGTGATCTGCGACGTCAAAGAAGATAGTCTCTGAAGCTCGATGGTAGAGTCTATAATGCTACAGTTTGCGCGGTTTCGTTGTACGGATATGAATCCTCGTCACTAAGAAAAGAAGAAATAAGACTTCTGCTGCTGTTCGACAATCGCTGTCTCCACACCATCGCTGGAAATACTTAGCATCATCGGTTACGAAACGCAACATATCCGGATGAAATCTTTGGTAGCGATGTAAGTATCGCGAAAAAAGTCATCATACATAGACTTCGATGGTTTGACCATGTATTGCGAATGGGAAATCATAGTTTTCCTATAGCGGGTTTTGTGTACCACTCCTAACTCGAAATTGCGTCGTTGTAAAGGTGGCCATACTCTGACTCCTATTCCCCCCTCATATCTGTCTAGGCCCGGGAAACCTGACAGTATCTCAGCCCACGTGCAGTCTCTGACTCTACGGCACTTTGCCTGGATCAGGTTTGTGCTTTCACATCACATCATACTCTGACTTGATTCAGGCGGATGCTAAACTAGCTACAGTTGGCGCGACCCGTTTTCCGGGTTAAGGTCCCGGAGACCGGAATTCGTATTGGCCTTTTACCCTTAGATAATATGACTCTAAATTGTGTTCAGTGGCTGTGTTGTTGAGAGCTTGTTATGATTCGTGACAGTGCCATGCTGATGTCGCTCTACTCGTTAACAACACTTGATTGAATCCATGTCTGATTCAAGTTGTAGGCAGCTCATCCCAGAGTGTGCATAATCTATAGGCTCAATTATTGTTTAGGAACCATCCTCATCTTTTAGAATTTTTATCATGTCATGGTTGTATGGCAGTTAAGCACTCGGGTGGAATGGTGTCCATGATGAAGATAATTGGATTCTACCCAGGCAAGCGATTGTCCTTGTTTGCCAAGTGCCACATTAGCTGAGATAAAAGCAATCCGACCATTTCCGACTTACTTTGAGTGGCTCCATAATATTTGATGAAATTCGCTCGGGTTTCAAACGATAAATGCTGACCGGTAGCACCCGTGGTTTCCGTTTCTGGAAACGTTATCCCCACACATACACTAGTATATGATGGTGAAGTCGTAATGATGATCAAAACGTTCTATGTTCAAGAGGTATGTATGTATGAAAGTACAAGTCTGATCCAGGCAAAGTGCCGCACAGTCAGAGACTGCACGTGGGCTGAGATACTGTCAAGTTGCCCAGACCTAGACAGACATGACAAAAGAAATGGCAGTGAGACTCCAGCGTGTTTCAGCATGCAACTCACTACCGGTGGCCAATCAATTTAGCACGATGTTAACCGCACAGCACAGAAATACTGTACGATTGCACATCTGTTCAAGAGGTACGTCTGTGTTTGACTTTGACCGGCGAAGCCTATTAGCAACTTGTACCACATCGCCATTAACCTGTCAAATTGATTTTCCACCGGTAGGTCGCTGCACCCTGTAGTCTCACTGGCATGTCTATTTTCCTTTCTCATCGCTATCTCGGCCTGGGCAGTCTATGACTGCGGCAGTTTGCCTGGATTAGGCTTGTGATTTCACACACACCTGCTGCTAACTTGAAGATCGTAAGGAATTCTCTGAACCGAATTCCTAACTTTATGTGCTACCGCGATCACAACTTTTAAATGCTTGACCGCGCTAAGAACTGAGGGTGTTTTGTCCGACCCAAAGTGAATCCAAAACGTATTGTCAACTCGTTAGGCTCATTTCGGTTTATTGTCATCAATATCGATCCTCAAACTTACTGTTTTAGGAGTGCGGCCTCATCCCGATCGGGCAGTCCGAACTCATCAATTGGTGATAGCTTACCATCTGTCAAGCCAACGAACCCTGTTCGCGCAAGGAAACAGAACATACGAGAAGTAAGTCAGTTTTATGCATGTTAATCATAGTTTCGTTTTCTATATCTATCCTTCTAGGCCCGGGCAACCTGACAGTATCTTCGCCCACGTGCATTCTCTGACCGTGCGGCACTTTGCCTGGATCAGACATGTGCTTTCATACATATATATCATGTAGCCAAAATGTTCATTAATTTGCCATTCTTGTGAAGATCGACGAGGTCACCAACAGTCTTACTAACGTCACCACTTCCTTACTATTTTACCTCGGTCTGGATAGCCTCACGGTGTTTCAGCCCACATGCAGCCATCTTACCGTGCGGCACTTTGTCTGACTACAGACTTGTGATTTCACACATTTGCACCTGGATATGTGCAGTAATATCGCCCACGTGCAGTCTCTGACTGTGCGGCACTTTGCCTTGACCAGGCTTGTGCTTTCATACATACATACCTGGATATGTGAATGAGTTCACCCTATTCATTTCGCTCACATTACTATCATGTAATTTTCAGGTCTATATAACCCTTTAGTTTTATGGTTTTCCGCACAACACGCATTCGACTGTTTTGATACGCGCATACTTGCGAGTCTCAAAAATCCAAATCTGCATTATGCGCTTATACATAGCTTCGGATTCGATACCTTATTTGCAACTTTAATAGCTCCGAGAAGATTTCGAAGATGCTCCGGAACTATATGGGATTCGTCGTTCTGGTCGAAGTAGAAAAGAACCTCCCAGATTTCGGGTGACCGTACCAGAGGAAAATCACGAGAGACGAAGAAGAAGGCGCATCTCCTACAGTGATTCCAATTCAAGCGATGTGAGCAACGATGCGTGGAATCGAAGAACTAGCGTAAGTTTTCAGTCAATCCATTCAGACGGAATTTCAATTCGTGGCATACTTGAGCGTCACATCACACTTCCCCAACTTATTATTTCGGGTTCTAAGGTACTTTAATCTGTTACAGTCGTATTCTATCTTACAATGACTCTGTCTTCGTGTTCTTGCAAGCTTTAATATGGCGATGCGGAATAGCATACCTCACTTTTGTCACAATAGTGCCCATGTAACAACAAAATCAGTGAGCTGATACGTGAAGCAGATGGTTCACCAGCTTTAACATGCACAGGCGCATGGAGCAATTGGCAGAACATTTTGGGGCACCGTTTAACTGGCCTTCTGCACCCACTGATTTCGAGGATAAGGAACACTTTACCCCATGGTCCATTTCTCTCGAGGCTCCCACTCAATCAGAGATTTACAGTGTAAGCCGGAGCCTTGAGCGCCATCGGGCATCGGGTGCTGATTCCTTGCTACCGCCATTATTCAAAGATGGCGGTTTCGCTCTAGTTTGCGAAATTCAAACGCTGTTCACCAACATATGGGCTGAGGAACGAGTTCCGATTTCTTGGAGAGAATCAGTAATTGCTCCGATTGTCTAAAATGGACGGCGCAATTCCTGTGAAAATCATTGGGGTATCAGTCTCATTTCAATAGCTCCTAAAATACTGGCCTCCATCCTGTCTCACCGGTTGAGTACCAAACGGGAAGAGCAAATCCGTGAGGAGCAAAGTGGGTTTCGTGCCGGTTGAGTGTGCATAGATCATGTATTCGCACTCCGTCAGTTATTATTATTATTATATTTGCACAATCTGATACAGATATAGTGCCGTTCATCATAAACAATGAGATGTACAAAGCGAGAAGGGGGTACAAAGCGTTGTCATCGGCATCGTTGAACGTAGGCATGATACTACCCGGTTGCCTACACCGAAGTAGGGGAGATTTCGTTTAGGGGGTCCCACCCCGAGCCTTTACCTACAAGGCAGTGGAGCGAGAAAGGTTCGCACCTATCGGTGGCCGGTGACCGACGAAGCGGTTCATACGCCCTTTTCTGGGAATTTCCAGTTCGGAGCCCGATAACCCCGTTGATAGGTTGGTGACTTCAATTTTTGCCTGTGCACCATACAATGTCCTTGGATAGGACGATTTTGTGTGAATACTTGTGATAGTGATATGGCGGTCAATTGACCAGTTCTTGCTATCGCTTTAACGATGGAGAAAAACAAAAAAATCACATGCAGTGAAACTACAAAAACAAACTGCTTTTCGCTGCATTTGCTTTTGCGTAGTCCGCTTGCTTGCTTTCCATTTTTCACGCGCTTGCTTATCTGCTTTTCCTGCTTCATATTACTTGGCACTTTGTCTGGCTCCAGACTTGTGCTTCATGATGATGATGATGAAAGCGATTATTCATGCTCTCCTAACATTTTCACAAAACTGCTCTCAAACGTCACCGGGTAACTTTAATCCATCATTATGTGCCACCCAGGAAAAAGATGTTTTCCCGGAATAGCCAACTACGTAAGTATTATCGCTTATTTTCAGCCTGCCCCGAATTTTTATCCCCCCTCTATTTTCTCGTGTTTCTTATTCCGATAATGCGTCTCATGATTTTTCTATAGCACCACGCCATTCGTACTCGAGGCAATCGTGTGAGCTACCGAAGCGCGTTCGTCGACGAAAGTTTCGATGAATCAGACAGCGAGGTTAACGGACGACATCCCCACAACCACAACGGCCGTGCATCTGCGTCCAGCTTTCAAACCAGGTGCGTCATCGTACAGAATAAAGCGCGCTCGTTTTTTCTTCATTAAACATTTCAACTCGTGCTAGTGGCTTTTCACACTCTTCCTGTAACCAATTTTTAGTCAGCACACATCTCTGCAGAAGCCCAGGGGTCCTCTCGTTCGGAAGCCCTGTTGTGTTAAACCGCTGCCCAGGTTAGCGAGCTTCTCTCTCATCGTATGGTGGTAGCGGTGGTTCACATTTTTGGCATGCATCTTCATACACTTGCGCCATTTTTCATCGCCCATACGATTCGCCTAACTCCGCATATTTAGCCCATCCATCACGCTCTCATCAATTGCTTGCTTTTGCATCGGTTTTTCACGCAGCGTGTTTGTGAATTTTCGCCTCGTTGCATCGGTATTTATTCTACGTTTCAGTGTCGACCGCACTGTGAAGTCCGAGGCTAGTAACGATGACTCCAGCCATCAGCCTTCGGATGACGAATCTGCTGATACGCAGTATCGCGAGGCCAATTGGATGGATGAAGAAGAGGCGGATGTCATCGAGGAAGTCCTCACACATGCAATCCGTCGCAAAGGAGCGACAGGCAATCCAACAACGCTGTACAATACAAAACTCGAAAAAGACTTGAATGAGAATTTCGATCCGTCCAAGGAAACGGGCGAGGTGCAATATCTGATCAAGTGGCGTAATTGGAGTCATATTCATTCAACATGGGAAACGGAAGCTTCGCTACGCAGTTCTGAACGTGGATGTCCTGTGCATGGAATGAAAAAGGTCGTTGCCTACCAAGCAATGGTGCGTGAAAGAGAAGAGCGAATGCGTTACCGGGAATGTGATGATGTGGATCTAATTGCTAGCGAAGAAGAACGGAACGAAGAGATTTTGGCTAGCAAAATGGACGTAGAACGGATTGTGGCTCATAGCAGAGATCCAGAGACAAACGCGTTTGACTATCTCATAAAGTGGTTCAATTTGGACTATAGGTTTTGCTCATGGGAATCAGGCAAAGTTATTCGCGCGTTATATTTACCTGCTGTCCAGAGTTACGAAGCGCGATGTCGGGCCACGCAGCTTCCTGACCCTCATTCGGAGGTCTTACATACCCGTCCCAAATTTTCCCCACTTGTTGAACAGCCTAGTTACTTGGGTGATTCAGAAGAACTCAGACTTCGCGATTATCAGTTGGACGGAATTAACTGGATCGCACGAGCTTGGTGCCGTGGCAACAGTACCATTTTGGCGGATGAAATGGGTTTGGGCAAAACCATTCAGACAATCGGTTTTTTATCTTATTTGTTTCACGAATATAATCTTTTTGGCCCCTTTCTCATTGTTGTCCCATTGAGTACAATCTCCAGTTGGCAACGGGAATTCCAAATCTGGGCACCAGATATGAATACCATCATCTATACTGGGGATTCCATGTCTCGTCAGCTTATTCGTGAGCATGAATGGTCATCGGGAACGTCCGGCAGTTCTAGACGTCAGCAATCATTCAAGTTCAATGTATGTGTCACTACGTATGAAATCCTTCTCAAAGACAAATCATGGCTTGGTCAGGTTTCCTGGGCGTTTCTCGGGGTAGACGAAGCTCACCGCCTGAAGAACGACTGTAGCCAGTTGTACAAAACTTTGCGAACGTTTCGCACGAATTCCCGTCTACTTATCACCGGAACTCCCCTTCAAAACACGATGAAAGAGCTCTGGGCTCTTCTTCATTTTATAATGCCCGAAAAGTTTTCCGATTGGGAAGAATTTGAGCAATCCTACAGTGTTTTACCAGATGACCCAGCATGTGGCGCTGACGGTGAAGCGTTTCACAACTTGCACAAAGTGCTGCGTCCTTTTCTTCTTCGTCGTGTGAAAAAAGATGTTGAAAGTTCTTTGCCCAAGAAAATTGAACAGATTCTCAGAGTAGATATGACCAAAGAGCAAGCCAATATATATCGCCTTATTCTCGCAAGAAACTATGACGGTCTTTTAAAGGTTACCAATGGTCACAAAGCGTCGTTCATGAACATTGTGATGGAGCTAAAGAAATGTTGCAACCACTCACATCTCATTGCACCTCCCCCGGAACCACAACGCTACCAAATGAGCAACGATGCTTACCTTCGCTCACTTATTCGCGGGAGCGGGAAGATGACGTTGCTCGACAAATTATTGCAACGGCTCAAATCCAAAGGTCATCGGGTGTTGATTTTCAGCCAGATGGTGCGCATGTTAGATCTGATTGCTGACTACTTGTCACTTCGTGGTTGGGGCTTTCAGCGGTTGGATGGCTCAATTCGCGGTGCTTTGCGCAAGCAAGCGTTAGACCACTTCAATGCCGAGGGTTCCACGGATTTTTGCTTCCTGCTTTCAACTCGAGCAGGTGGGTTGGGCATTAACTTGGCCACCGCGGATACAGTTATCATATTCGATTCGGATTGGAACCCTCAAAATGATTTGCAAGCACAAGCAAGAGCTCACCGGATTGGGCAGACGAAACAGGTATCGGTTTATCGATTGGTCACGCACGATTCGGTGGAAGAAAAGATAATCGAAAGTGCCACCCGAAAAATGGTTCTGGATCATTTGATCATCCAACGTATGGACTCTACCGGGGACAACCGGTCCCATCGGCGAGCAGACGCATCGAAAGGCCAACTGCTGACGGAGATTTTGCGTTACGGGGCTGAGGGGTTGTTCAAACAGAATGACGAGGATACGGGGGAATTGGAGGTGGATATCGATGAGATACTTAATCAAGCTGAGACACGTGATACCGAAGCGACTGCTGAAGCTAACCCGGCGCATGCCTTGCTTTCTTCTTTCAAAGTTACTTCATTAGATGCACAAGATGATGTGGATAATATGCAAGCTGCATCTCCAGAGGTACAGAAGTCGTGGGATCAAATCATTCCAACTGAATTGCGCGAGCAAATTAAAGCGGAAGATGCACAGAAAACATTGGTCGGTCTGGAGCTGGGTCCTCGTCGGCGTAAACAAGTCAAGGCGTTTCAAGCTGGTTTAGATCCATCCAGCTCATCCGAAGATGAAAGCGATAGCAGGCAAGTATCCGCCCATCTGTCAGAAAAAGAAATCCGCGCTCTCGTGCGTGCAATCAAGCGCTTTGCGCGGCCGCTAGAACGGATTGATGCCATAACTGCCGACGCAGAGCTTCCTGATCGAACTGAAAAAGAAATCTCGGAGATTGTTGAGACTATTTTGAAAGGTTGTGAAGCTGCAGTGCAAGCGGCATCGAACAGTCCAACTCAAGAAAATTCCAAGCCCTCATCCAAGGGACCGATCTTTCAATATGGTCGGGTTTCTGTCGCAGCGAAACCCTTATTGCAAAGTTTAAAGTATTTGGAAACGCTACATCAATGCCTGCCCACAAGTGGAAAAGAGGAGCGAATGGCTTATACATTACCTTTTGTACCAAAAATGGTCACCTGGTCTTGCCCGTGGGACGCCTCGGATGATGTTAGACTGTTAACAGGTGTATACGAGCATGGCTACGATAATTGGGAGGCAATTAAATTGGATGTTGACCTTGGACTCGGGTCAAAACTGTTGCCTGTATCCTTATCTGAGCGTCCGCAAGCATCCCACATCCGCTCGCGTGTCGATTATCTTCTTCGAATGTTGAATAAGCATTTACATCAAACCGCGGACGCAAAATCGAACCATGAGAAGAAACGCAAGCACGCAATTTCAGACTCCAACCGATCGGATGGCAAATCCCATTCTTCCAAGAAAACTAAGTCAACCAACCATGTGACAAATTCGAACGACCATGCAAATATCTATAAACCCAAATCAGACGAATTCGTTGAAACTGACTCATCGTCAGACTCAGAAGATGAACATAATCGTTCTTTTGGATCAGGGTCTAAAAGACCCAGGACAGAAATCCACAACAAGTCGCCCAAAAAGAAAACCGGTACAATCAAATCTGAGAATGTTCCTATCTCGAGTTCTAGCAAACCTGTAAATGCTGTATCATCGTCTTCGAGCGATTTTTCAAAGATTCATTTTCCATTATCGGAAGAAGAGGAGCACGACTTCCGCAAAATGCGTGGACCTCTTTTCTTGAAGGTACGTCCCTCGGTCTGTGATTGCATCAAATTTCGTAATTTTCCATCCATGGTGCTAATATCGTGTTTTCTTTTCCAGTGTAAAGAAAAACTAGTCCCGATTAAAAAACATTTCAAGCATCTCGAACATTTGGAAGACATGGCGGAATTCGATTCCAGACAATTTTCCAAGGTGATGCGACGCATTGGCGATCACATCAAAAATATCACGCATGAGATCGAGAGCCGAACACAGAGAAATTGGTGGAAAACGTAAGTATGCCTTCATTTCACCTCATATGATTCGATTTCCTGTTCTTTTTTCTTCCTAATATCTGTCTAGGCCTGGGCAACCTGACAGTATCTTCGCCCACGTGCAGTCTCTGACTGTGCGGCACTTTGCCTGGATCAGGCTTGTGTGTGTGTCTTCTTCATATGGTTCGATAACCAATACGGAATATGGCCTAAAGGTTGTTGTCAGCCAATGTGGTTGCTGTCTTGTAGGTGGGTTGGAAAAGTACAAACGGTAACGTACCGCAATAAATGCTGTGCGTCCGTTGTGGTCAGGCTACTCAGATCCGTGAACTATCGCTAAGTAATAAACAGGGACGATAGCAAGTCCTCATGCACAGGAAATCATGGACAACATGGTGTTACTTGTGCCACAATGTACGAATATGCAACTGTACAACGATCCCGTAATACATCCACACAGTTTTACATTGGTCTGCCAATGGCACTGAGCTGCATGCGGAATGTCATTACCATTTGAGGTTAAATGACTTATCCGTCTACATTTGGGCAACCTGGTAGTATTGTAGCTGACGCGCAGTTTTCGATCGTGCAGCACTTTGCCACAAGGTCTCGATATCATCGTACTCGTCTAACTCTGCTGTCCGTATTCGACGTTCAATGTGTCCGACTCATTTGTTTTCCGTCGTCCAGTTTAGTAAACTGAAGTACTGGCTCTCGGTGTACTCACTGTTAACGATAAGCTTTTTGGTGATTTTCGAGCTGTTGACTGAACCGGTAGTCACATAGTAGTATCCTGATTACACCCATATGCTTGAACTTTATCTCGTGATCTAACCCACTTCGACTATTGGCCTTTACTGCTTTGCTGTTCGGGACAACTGTTAATGAAAGGTTACATTCTAATAGTATATTGTGTAGTAGTACATTCTGCACGGATGTGCAATCGTGTAGTACTTATGTGCTGTGCTGCTAACACCGTGCTAAATTGATTGGCCACTGGTAGTGAGCTGCATGCTGTAACAGGCTGAAGTCTCGCTATCATTTCTATTTTCTTCCTCATATCTGTCTAGGGCTGGGCAACCTGACAGTATCTTAGCCCACGTGCAGTCTCGAACTGTGCGGCACTTTGCCTGGATCAGGCTTGTGCTTTCATACCTCATACATACAGTATATTCTGAAGCAATCATTGACTTCATGAAGCACTTGTCTGGAGACAGGAACGCAGGCTATTTAAGTCGCATGGAATTCGGTTTGCAGCCATATCGCGTGCAACTGTGCAGTACTCTTGTGCTCCTCAGATAACATTGTGCTTAAGTTTGTTGTATATGAAATACCGATGCGCGCTAGGCTGACAAATACCTCGTACACTGCCGTACCGTAACCTTGTCCTGCAGCATGGGATGATACACGCAGATATCGCATATATATGTATATATGAAAGCACAAGCCTGATCCAGACAAAGTGCCGCACAGTCAGAGACTGCACATAGGCGATATTACTGTCAGGTTGCCCAGGCCTAGACAGATATGAGAAATAAAATATAGAGATGCTAGTGAGACTTCGGCGTATTTCAGCATGCAGCTCACTACCGGTGGCCAATCAATTTAACATGGTGTTAGCCGCACAGCACAGAAGTACTGCACGATTGCACATCCGTGCCTATATATAGCTAGAACCTTATGCAGGGATAGAATTGTTCTGCTGAATCGCAATTTTACTCTACCAGTTCTAAGTTCTCCGTGGTCGTAATTACATCATAATCCCAGCATCGTAGTATTACCGTCCAGCCTTTTTCGATGCCCTACTATAATCGCGTTTGTGCTTTCAGCTACTTGTGGGAATTCGTGCAAATATTTTCCAAGAAATCGACCAAGGAGCTTCGAAGCATCTATAAAAATGCCACACATCATCAATCGAAAACCACGGATGAACGCAAGGAGGCTCACAAAGTTTCAAGTCCAGCCTCACATTCCTCGTCCGACCGTTCTCCGCATCACCGCGATCGCCATTCGCACAACGATTCCCACCGGTATCGGGAATCGAGTCACGATCAACATCGCTACTCTGGAGCACATCATCGGCATTCCAGGGACCGGTGAGATACTGTGCATTAATCGCCATTTGTTAACACTAACAAGCAATCAGTCGCATGTTTACATGACCCACTAGTGTGTCAGAAGTGACCTTGGCTTTTCCTACCCTTTTTGGGACGTTTTATGCCTTCTAGAACAGTCTTAGATTTAGTCAACGTTGGCAATAGGTTCGGGTTATTACTGCGTAATACTCGATCATCATCATAGACAGCATTACACCGGTAGCGCGTACCGAATGCTTAACTGCCACACAACCATGAAAAAGTAAAATCCTAAAAGATGGGGAAGGGTAGAAGAGTAAGCACAAGCAAACTGGGATGAGGTGCCTACACCTCAAATGGAACATGCATTCAAACAAGTTTCGTGAACAAGTAGAGCGACATCAGCATGGCAGCTTCCTTGCGGCTTTCACTGTCATGCATCATAACAAGCTTTTCTCGTCACTCCACTTGACAACATACAAGGTTAAGCAAACACTCCAAGAAGATGCTTAGTGCAAGACCGCCATTGAACACGGTTTCGGGACATATCTGATTTAGCAGATACTCCTCAAAAAAGAAAGAAAGAAGTCTGTTAATGGGCAATAACTGTCCCGGTATTTGCTACCGATGTAAAGCCGCCCATGGTTATTATGATGATGGTTCGCATGCTGATGTCTACTAAATACCAGAAATGGTCATGTCAGCATTTGAATCATCTTCAAAACCTAGCTCACCTGATGAATCATCGTATACTTGAATGATGTTTCTCTTTTGATAAACATTTGTCTTGTGTCTCTGACGTCTTAAACTGAACCAAAATTATTATTATTATTCTATCCCAGGGACACTGCAAGGTTTGACAACGCTTTCAATCGCCCACCAGCTTCCTACGGCATTTCACAAAATTCCGACCACAGCTATCAACGTCCTGCCCAACCCCGAGATTCTTATGCCCATAGGTCAAAGTTCTTGCCCGGTTCTTCTAGTCACCGCGAGGAAGCGTCGATTCGTTCTCCGCGTTTGGATCAAAACCCGTTTCCCGCCTCCAAGCATGTAGAATTATCTTCCCCTCCCGCTAACACGACACCACGTGGCTACGTATCCGGTTCCTCTGTACACAACCACCTCCACCATTCCCGTGATCCACGTCTGATGTACGAACGGCGATGACTTGCATTTATGCACCCACCCCCCGTAGGTGATCTCACTCGTGCGAATGTACATTTCCCACAATCTTTTGCAGGGGTTCTTATTTTTTGTACATATTTTCCAACTCGAACAACATCAGCCAACATTGTGTGTTTGAGTTTTTTTCTTTCGAAGAGGGTTGGTCATCACAAGTTAGAAAATTGGTGGCGATTTTGTACGTTACTGATGTGGCAGCTTGCGGGGTTCATGATAAAAGGCACCGCTTCGCGATAACCAACGAACCACGATGTTGAAACAGAATCACAAAACGATTCTTGTAAAAGCACTCGAGGCGCTTGTGGATGACTAAAGTTAAAGTGTTGCTCACACAGGAAGTATTCGTTCATGAAAAAGCAATAACAAATAATCATGTAATGTCAGTTGAATACTTACCACGAGTTAATAGGCAGGTGTTGTCAAATCATTATGCAACAAATAAGTGTCCACGTATCTAATGAATGTTTTGACGCTGGGAGACATGACAATAGTTTCGGGGAGGACATTCCAAAGTAAACAGACACGTACACAATAAAAATATCGGCGACAACTGATACGGGAGTGTGGCTGCGTGTATGTTCTTTACTTTTATTTTTGTGCGACTATCTCCTCCTGAATGATGAGTCGGCTTCAATGAAGGTTCTTGGGGATTTGGGCACAAAGCGGCGTCCCCAGCACCACTCAGCTTCTCTGGCCTTTGCACAACCAAGTGCGACCTGCAAGGCAGCAGGGAGTTGCCAGAAAGAGGTGGTGTGCACCAACTAACCGTCTACCAGACTCTGTTCCAGGGTTTTCTCCCCAAGCCTTTCCCGCGATCGGGTATCCCGCAAGGCAGCAGAGGTTTAAAATCAAGGTTTTCCTTCCCTTAGATGAAATGCCCTCCCAGGCTAACGAGCTACATCTGCCCGAAGCAAACTGGTTTTCAGGTGCCAGTCACTCGCCTTCGTTCCTTCTCCTTTTGGTAGAAGCAGTTCCGCCGTACTCGTGGAGCCACTCGTGTAAACCAGAAGCTGGACTTGGTTTTCAGTCTATTTGAGACGCGTGTCATATGGGAGCATTTTGTAAACAGTGGGAGCTTATGTTGTGATTCACGGTATTCAATTAAACGTTTTCATGGATGATTCGGACTTTTTAGTATTTTGTATGTAAGTATCACATCAGTCCGAAGGCATCTTTGAGGGGGAGGGGGAGGAGCTCAACTGTTACAATCGCTTCTCGGAATCTGCTCACGAGTTTAGTCGCACGATGGTATTCGCTATAAAACAGAAGATTATTCTTTTTGGCCAAGAAGTCGATGCTTGCAATGCGTGATATACGTTTGTGGCATCGCGTGCTTAAACTGGGTGCCGTCCGTTATCAAAACCCATCATATTCAATAGGTTTTTCATTAAGAATGAATTATTAACTGTCGCTTGTCGTGAGGGTCGTTACCGAGTCTCGAATTTACACAGGTTAGCTATTTTAGGTTCACGAAAAAACGTCTCTATCGGACACGATGACGTTCACTCTAATTATGTGTTTGATTCCATCAAATACCTTTGAGCAGGTAATCAATTTGAGATCTAGTTTGTAATTACGGAACATTTTGTCCAGCCATTCTTAAATATCCGGAGTTACTTTCGGTGCACTCTAAACTTCTGAACCGTTTCCATTACTTCAAAGGGATCTAAGGCTCATTCATTGCCTCCGAATCTAGCATAGACTGCACTCTTTCCGCGCTTTGTATGCAGTTGAAATCGCTTGTGACGCAAGTAACTTCAATGGAACTTCTTTCAGAGCGAAAGGCTTCAATCTGATTTGATCTGCTAATTTACAATGCCAAATCTCATCACATGACCAAGTTTAGAGGAACTATAACAGGACAAAAATATTCATTTGCATGCTTTTCCGTCATTCACACCCCACGACCGGTTTCGTGCTGTTTGCACTCATCAGGTAGGGACAGTAAGATCAGGATCCGCATGCGCTTGAAACAGTGGAAGAATGGTAAACAAGGAGCGCTTGTATGCCACTGTTGGATAAGGCTGGTACGACCAACCTGGACAGGTTTCGTCCACCGATGACTATTTCAGTTAACTCACAGTCAAGATGTTTGTATGCAATTCTTCGACAATCGCTTTGTCCGCACCATCGCTGGTGTTGCTTGGTATCATCGGGTACATAATGCAACAATCCGTAATAAGATCGTTGGCAGTGACGTAGATATCGAAAAACAAGTTGGCATGCATAGACGTCACTGCAACTCCTGACTCGGAATGCTGTCGTTGCAAAGGTGGCCAGACTCTCACTTAGCTCAAGCAGATGAAATCTTTGCATTTGGGGCGACCCGTCTCCCAGGTTCGTGTCCAAGAGATCAGAATTCACTGTAGCCTCTTACTCGTAGTGCTGTAGCTCAGAATCGTGTTCAATGGCGGTCTTGTTGAAGACATCTTGTTTGATTAATCTCGTGGATGGGCGTTACAATGAAAGCAGTCATGCTGATGTGGTTCTACTCAATTTGATGAAATGTGTGCATGATTTGTGGTGTAGACTCCTCATCTGAGCGTGTCTGCGATAAACTTACAGGTTCAGTGTATTTTTAGGTCACTCTCTTACTCATATTTTTTTTTAGGTTTTTACGGTAACATTTAAGCATTCAGTACATTCTACCTGGGAAACTGACATCGTTCGTCTGAGTACTACCTATCGCGGTGGGAGAGATTGTTCCTCCCGAATCGGCCTGTTTAGCCATTTGAAATGCTGTGGAGTAGGAAACCATCATCATTCGCTTGTGATGTAAATCCCTGGCTGACATCGACCCAAGGAAGTCAACAACTAAAAACATTCTACTGTTTCGGACTTAACTGGAACGACATCAAACTGGCTGCTATGGACAGACCAAAGTGGAGACAAGTTGCCGAGGCCCTATGTTCCTCCAGGAACTCAAGGGATTAACGCTACCAGAATTTTTTATGCTCCCTCCAGGCGTACAGTTGAAAAGAACGTGTTTCACACTAATTCTTTCGCATAATCCATGCGGATGGCCGATACTCTGACTTGATGCTGCCATGCCACATGGTTTTCAGTTACCGAAACGAATAATTCCGGGCCTCTATAGCTTGCTAATGAAATACTAAGTTATTGTTCTTCGTGACTTCACGCTCAGCATAGCGCAACTACAACTTTTCATCTAGTGGTGTAACTACTTCCTGGAGTACATTTCACGACTAAGTTTATTTGCTTTTTGGATACTTCTGGTTGATACAGTACAATTCGATTCACAGAGTTCTTCAAAGCGATCACGATTCGTTGGCTGATTATCTTATGCGTTTCATTTTGTGGGTTTCTTATGAGAAATTTGCGATGGCCACTATTGTGAAGCTATTACAGTTAACACTCCGTTTCAACTACACAGCCACCTATTCAGCGTACCAGTTAATCACAAACTTCAATTTGCAAAACTCTATTGACCACCATTTAATCCAAACACTTTATAACCAAGGGTGGGAAGCCTGAAAATGTTTATGCCACATTGGTCACCAGTGTTTCACTTAATCCGAAAATAGTGTTGCGACCCCGATAGAACCAACGCGCATCGCCAGTCGATTGCACGTGTAAAAACGATTGAGTTATCGACCCGTGCAATGCTGTCACCGAAGACGTCCGTTGATTGGTTGGCGGTGACACGACCGCACATGAAGCCTGTTTCCGTTACCAGACGTGCACTTGCGCAAATCGATTAACCACGGTATGTTGTAGCGCATCGTACGGTTAATAGCCAATCAAATCAGCGCTATGAGAACAATCGATCTGAGTCCGTTAGCTGGATCTGACTTTAGCGCCTGCAATGTTACTGATGCAGTTGGGTTCCGAATAGTCTTACAGTATGCGCTTCTTGGATGACGAAACGTTACTTTGAATGAAAAAGCTTAACTCGAAATTTTAGCTTTCCACTAATATTTTAAGGGACTAACTTGTGGTGTAAAAAAGTCTGCAAAGAAATTTTAAGGCTCTATGTTTCGCCATCTTTAAGCTGAGGAATAGAAGGTCCCTTTTAAATGCACCAGGGCGGGCGCGTATTAATCGAATGCTCTTTATCAATAGGTATGTTGCTGGAGCTATAGTAACTTCCGAATTGGACTGTGTAGTCATCTTAAACATTGCGGTGTATGGGATGAACATGCGTTTGTCATGTAAATTCATGATCAACTTCGACCAAAGGAGGCCAACACCGACATTAAGTAGAAAATGACAAAAAGAAGTGATCAGCATGATGAATTTGACCGCAATTATTCAATAACACGGAGATGCTTTGCTAGAAATTAAATAAACGAACTGTGCTATAGATCGTTTTGAGAAGCAATTGATATGTTTTGGCTGATAGTTGACATTTTAGTAAACCTATTTTGAGCGGTGTACATGAGAATACTATTACCGAGTCGATCATGCAAAGATGAGAGTTGTTTCGAGGCAGTTGCTGGGACGTCTTGATAATACATAAATAAATAAATAGAAATATTTGATTTTTTTGCAAACGGTTGAACTACAAAGATCACGATGTTTTGCTGCGAGTTTCCTTCTGTAAAGGTAAGTCAAGCGTCGCTATATACACGTCGATACCATAGTGGACTGGATACATATTTGTCGTGAGGTTCAGGTCCTCTGATTGTAATAATATTTAGTCGCCATACCATGATGTAAACTGGATCCTGACACAGATGCTAAGACTATCATCTAACACTGAGATTTCATGCAACTAAGATCGGAGGATGTGTCCACTCTACGACTTGCTTGTGGAGATACTACCCGTAAATGTGTACTTTAACGTGGTGCGATGGTTTGTGTACCTCCATGACCCATTGAGCTATACTGGTTGGTGTCTTTAGGTGCCAACAGAGCTACTCATACCAGGAAGGTCGATTGATAGAGGTCAGCCAGATTGGTCTCAATCTACTGCCTTGCGGTTCTGGGTTGGGCCCCCTAAGTCAACCCCGGGCAACCGGGTATTATCACGCCCACAAGTTACTATGAAAATACGGATAAAATGACATATTTCGTGCAATTTGCTCACACTGTTCTAGGCTCAGTCGGGTGTATTCAATTGCCTGAGTCGGGCCCAAGAGTTCCATCTGATGGTTGCTTGGAAAACTTACGAGATATGGCTGCAATCCGAACTCAGTGGTGCCATCGTGTTTCGTTATGTGTGTCATAACGTTGACTTACTTGACTTATTCCTGTGAACTCCTGTTGGAGCATAGGGCTGCAACAACGCCAAGCCAGCGAACTCTGTCCTGGGCTGCTATCCTCAGCTGAGTCCATGTCATTCCGGCATCCTTCGCTTCACTCACGACTGATCTTCTCCACGACTGCTTGGGTCGTCCCACTTTCCTTTTACCTTGTGGATTCCAGTCTAGTGCTTGCCTAGTGACGTTATCAGCTGGTTTGCGGAGTGTGTGACCTATCCACCCCCATTTTCTTTTCTTGATGTCCTGATCAACGGGGTTCTGGTTGGTTCTACGCCATAGGTCTGTGTTTGAAATCTTCTCAGGCCACCTGATGTTAAGAATGTGGCGCAAGCACTTGTTGACAAATGTTTGTATCTTGTTGGTGATGTTGTGGGTAACCCGCCATGTTTCGGACCCGTAGAGGAGGACTGCTTTTACGTTGGTGTTAAAGATGCGGACTTTGCTGCGCTGGGACAAGGCCTTAGATTTCCAGATGGGGCGCAGGGTGTTGAACGCTACCCTTGCTTTGCTGATTCGGCTCTTGACGTCGTCTTCTGTGCCACCATCAATGTTGACCACGCTTCCAAGGTAAACAAAGCGGTCAGTCTCCACCACGTCTTTCCCCTGTAGATGCAGTGGCTGCTGTAGTTGGTTGTTCAATCGCATCACCTCGGTTTTCTTTATGTTGATTTTCAGGCCCGTCTTCTCTGCCTCTTCTGCTAGGCGCGTTAGCTTAGACTGTGCATGCTGTTGCTTGTGAGACAGGAGGCCGATGTCATCCGCAAAGTCAAGGTCTTCGAGATGTTTGGTGGGGGTCCACTGGATGCCGGTGTTGCTGCCCTCTGTGGTTCTTCTCATAATCCAGTCTATGACGATCAAGAAAATTATCGGCGAGAGCATGCAACCTTGCCTCACTCCAGTCTTCACTGGGAAGGGGTCTGTCAGCTTTCCGTTGTGGATGATCTGGCATGATGAGTCCTCATAGAGCTGTTGGATGATGTTTATCAGCTTTTGCGGGATTCCGTAGTGTTGCATTAGCTTCCATATTGTCTCCCTGTCGACGCTGTCAAACGCTTTTTCGAAGTCGACGAAGATCGCGTACAAAGGAGACTGCCATTCGATGGATTGCTCGATGATAATACGCAGAGTGGCGATATGATCTATGCATGGCCTATCTTGTCTAAACCCCGCCTGTTCTGTTCTAAGTTTCTTGTCTAACGCATCTTTCAATCTCTCCAAGATGATTCTGGTCAGTACTTTGCTGGGGATGGACAGCAACATGATTCCTCGCCAGTTGCCGCATTGGGAAAGGTCGCCTTTCTTGGGGAGCTTTACCAAATGCCCGAGCTTCCAGTCAGCCGGAACTCTCTCCTGTTCCCATAACTTCACCAGGAAGGGGTGTAACATCTCCGCTGCCGCTGTCGCGTCTGCCTTTAGAGCTTCTGAGGGGATGCCGTCAGGGCCTGGTGCCTTACCATTCTTCAGGGACTTGATGGCATTGATGATTTCTGCAATTGTTGGGGGGTTGATGTTAATGCATAGGGATTCTTTTGCTGGTGGTATATCAGGAGATGTTTGCGGAGGTGGTCTGTTTAGAATTTCTTCAAAATGTTCCACCCATCTTTTCCTTTGCCCCTCCTTGCTTGTAATGGTTCTTCCATTTTTGTCCTTGACTGGTTTGCTCGGTTTGGAACTCTTCCCTGACAAGGCTCGGGTGATTTCATATACCCTCTTCATGTTATTCTGCTTTGCCGCTAGCTCTGCCTCCTATGTTAGGTTGTGTATAAATTTCCTTTTGTCCTGTCTAGCACCCTTCTTCACTTCCCGGTTTGTCTCCCAATATTGTGCTTTGAGGTCTGCCTTCTGTTGCAGGTCACCGCATCTGCTAATTTCCATCTTCAGATCCCTCCTCTTCTTAATCTTCTCCCAGGTACCCTTCGTCAGCCATTCCTTCTGTTCCCTCTCTTTCTTCCCCAGAACTTTAGTGCACGCATCCTGCCAGGTCTTTCGTATTCCTGCCCAGTGATTTTCTATTGTTTCGTCGGCCAACTCCGACAGCGCCTCGAACCTATTCCTGACTTCACAGTTGAACTCTTCTGATTTCTTTTTGTCCATCAAGTACTGTGTGTTGAACTTGTGGTACGCTCTTCCTGACGGATCGTTGAAGGACTTCAGCTTGGTCCGCATTGTTGCAACCAGCAGGTGATGGTCGGAGGCTGCATCGGCGCCGCGCCTCACTCTGACGTCCAGCACACTACGCCTCCACTTTCTGTCTATGGTGAAGTGATCTATCTGATTTTCCGTCTTCCCATCGGGTGAAGTCCAAGTAGTCTTGTGGCTCCTTTTGTGAGGGTAAATGGTGCCACCTATTACTAAGTCATTGAACGAACAAAAGTCTGTGAACAGCTCTCCGTTCTCGTTGCAGGTACCCACGCCGTGTCTGCCCATGATGAGTTCCCTGCCTGTGTTGTCATCACCGACCTTAGCGTTCACGTCGCCCATGACGATCTTCATGTCTCTGCGCGGAGTCCGGTCTAAAAGGGCCTGTAAAGAGTTGTAGAAATCTTCCTTCTCCTCTTCTTGGGCTGTGTTTGTTGGCGCATAACACTGGATGATGGTGATCCTCCTTCCCTTGGAGTTGAACCTGGCTGTCATAAATCTGGGTGAGACAGGTTCCCATGCCATTAGCGCTCTTGTAGCCTCTGGCGCTAACATTATTGCCACTCCTTGAGTGTGGCCATGATTCATATCTTCATGTCCGGAATAGATGATGGTTTTCCCTGAAGATAGTCTGTTCTGACCGCTCCCATTCCATCGAGTCTCACATAGGCCCAGAACTTTGATGTTGTAACTTTCCATCTCTTTGGCTACCTGTGCTAATTTCCCGCTCTCATATAGGGTTCTGATGTTCCAGGTCCCTATCCTGGTCTTTGCCTTGGTCGTGAGAAGACTTATCGGCGAGTTGGCTTCACGAAGGCTTTCACCAGCACGCGTCATGAGCCCCACTGAAGAGGAGTCCTCCCGTCCAGGCAGCTTTTGTGCAGTTTTTGTTGTTGCAGTTTCTGTAGCAGCGTTTTCTTTTACGGGGTGGGGTTGCTAGCCCCACGCCCAACCCTCCTCCTTTTCAACCGGGCCTTGGGACCGGTCAGTTGGCGGAGTTCGTGTAGTATGTAGGAGGAGGGAATTAGACACTCAGTGGTCTACCATATTTCCTCACATTTGTCTAATCATAAAATTCCAAAAAACACAAAACAAAAAATAGTATTTTTCCATTCACGTTTCTCATATATTTCTAGGCTTAGGAAATCTGACAGCATTTTAGCCCATATGCAGTCTATGATAGTGCAGCACTTTTCCTCGATTACTCTTGTGATTTCATACACCATAAATTGTTCGCGCATTACCATTACCAATACCTTACTTTCCAGATATCCGGAAACAAGACCGTATAAACCGTTCGAACTATACACTTAATATCGAAGTGCCGGGTGCTCAACCGCATACCTCCGACGGAAATCTGGGTGCGTGGTTGGCTTTTAGCCACCTTCACACATGTGCATCTTGTACTTGAATTTGTACTTGGAATTCAATGAAAAGCAAAGATTAACCTAAAAGCTTTCTATGGCTATGTTCAGTCCAAGCGATCATTAAGAGAAAAAAATAGGTACGTTAGTGCTGGACGATGGCAATACGGCTTTGACTGCACCGGAAAAAGCCGATGCGTCGAATTCATTCTTCTGCAGTGTTTATCGGCGCGATTCAAGTAACTGTTTAGAAACTCACGAGTGCAGAGCACCTCCCTTTAGCTCGGTGGAGGTTAATCAGGAAATGGTCACCACAGTTCTGTTGCAGCTGGATAAAACTAAGTCAGCTGGCCCCGATGGTATAAATCCGGCTATTCTTCAACCGCTCGCGAATATAGTTAGCCTCGCAATCAGAAATCTTTTCGAAGCTACCTTACTCCAGGGTATACTACCAGATGATTGGAAACGAGCGGCGGTAATAGCCATATACAAAAAGGGTCCCATTTCGGATATACGCAACTACAGGCCAGTAAGCCTGACAAGCATTCTTTGCAAGTGCTTGGAAAAAATCATTCGGCACCAGGTATGTAAACATTTGGTAGCCAATTCCTTACTATCCGATGCCCAGCACGGATTCTGGAAAGGAAGATCCTGCCTAACCAATCTTCTAAGCTTTCTGGACGAAGTGACATTACGCCTCGATGAAGGGAGAGTAGTCGAAGTCTGCTATCTTGATTTTCAAGAGGCATTTGACTCGGTGAACCATAAGTACCTTCTGCACAAACTAAGTATGTGTGGCGTCACAGGTGACCTACATCGATGGTTAGACAGCTTCTTAACTAATCGCACTAACTATGTTAGAATTGCAGGGGTGTGCTCGGAGGAATCACTGATTCTCAGTGGAGTGCCTCAAGGCTCGGTGCTTGGTCCATTACTTTTTCTTATTTTTGTAAACGACCTGGCAGTGTGCTTGAGTTCACGCTGCTTCCTGTTTGCTGATGATGTTAAGATCCTAGGAACCGACAGTAGAGATACGCTTATCTCTGATTTAGAAAAAGTAATCGAGTGGACGAAGACCTGGGACTTGCCACTAAACCTGGGGAAGAGCTGTCTTCTGACGACTGATTTAGCGACAACCCAACTAGAAGTTGGAGAAGGAACTATCAGAATAGCGGCTGCTCAGAAAGTGAAGGAGCTTGGCATTACTATAACAGGCGATTTTAAATGGGCTACTCAATGTGCCGAAGCTGCAAACAAGGCTCGCAGAGAATTGTTCAGACTTCGCTCAGCGTTATCTTGCCGAAAACCTTCAAACTTCATCCCCTTATACAAAGTAGTCGTGCGGCCTCACTTGGAGTATTGCGTTCAATCCTGGGCACCGTACTTAAAAAAGGATATAGCATGTCTCGAAAGGGTCCAGCGCCTTGCGACTAGGATGTTTGAGGGTCAGGCAGGTAAACCGATAGATGGCTAGACTCAAAGCATTCGGTTGTTTCTCCAACTAAAGAGACAGCGACTGCGAGGTGACCTAATAGAAGCCTTAAAGATTCTAATAGGTCTTAAGGGTGATAATATTACTGAAATCCTTAAACTTGCCCCTAAAGCAGCTACAAGTGTTAATTCTATGAAACTTCTTAGGATTAGGCCCGGGTTGCTGGCACGTGAGCACTTTTTCAGCAATCGTGTGGCCAAATTCTGGAACAAGCTCCCAGATTGTATAGTAAGCCTCCCAAATGTGTTGAGCTCTGAAAGGAATCAGACGTTAAATGGTCTATCATATTTCCGCACATTGTCTAATGAAAATTTAAAAAAAAACAAAAAACGTATTTTTACATTTTTATCATATATGTGTAGGCCTGGACAACCTGACAGAAAATTAGCCCACATGCAGTCTATGACTGTGTTTTACTTTACCTCGACTAGGCCAGTGATTTCATACACCACACATCGTTCACGCATATTATTGCATTGTTTCCTGAATAGCTGACCTCTCACCGTGCTGGTGAAGAGAAAACCTACCTTATTTTCCAGATATTCGGAAACAAGAACGTGTGAAAAGTACGAACTGTATACTCAATATCGAAGTGCCGGGTGCTAAACCGCATACCGTCGAAGGAAATCTGGGCGCGTCATTGGCTTTTAGCCACCTTCAGCCCTGTGCAACTTGAACTTGAACTTGAACTTCAAAAATTGACGTTTGACCTTGGTAGCTTTTCAAATAATCTGTTACCTCATTTCTCATGGCAAAATGTTGCTATACAGGAGAACGTTTTGTTAATTTCGTTTTTAGTCCATGTATAGCCGTTTATACCACCTCAGATGTAAACGAAGTTTGTAAAACAGCTAATCTGCGTTTCTGTGAATTATTAAAACCCTTTTCTCAGCTCACTAAAGATGGTAATTCTTTTGAAGTATTTTATTCTTTTCAGTTGCTATAAGAGATAACAGCAATCTTTTGCACACCATTACGAATTTGCGTGTCAAATTTATTGACCCATCTGCACCACCTCCACCGATTCAAATTGCCCGGTCTCACTTAAAAGATGTCGTGTCATTCTGTTCGGACGATTGTTCGATGCCAAGCAATGTTATTAGCAACGAAAAAATTTCAACTTCTGTGCCAGGTAATAGATTCTAAACTATAACACTTGAACTTCGTATGCCTTTACATTTTTTAAACCGAGATGGGTACCACTGGCTTAAGCTTGGGATTATTTGCAGACACTTTAGGCGTTGAAACGAATTGCTATCAATAGTCAAGTGTATATTGTTGTAAAAAAGATTTAGGTTTAAACGAATTTTAATAATTGTACACAAAATGCTTAGAATTCGGTAAATTGTATGATTTAATGTTGGAAGTGTGTTTCCTTTCAATTCCATCATTAGCTATTTTAATAATCCTATAATAAGCACATGGTCATCATCATCTTCATCATGAAGCACCAGTCTGGAGCCAGACAAAGTGCCAAGTAATACATGGTCTTAATCAGCAACCGGTTTATAGTGGGAGACAAACACGTACCCACTACATCATTCGGTGCAGTGAGGCGGCGCAGTTATAGGGACAAAGAAGACCCGTTAAAACGACTCTGGTATTTGTAAACGTTGACAAGTAATGAACTTCAATCGGTTAGAATTGTTATAACATGAACGTATACGTCAAACAGAGTAAACATAACCTCTGAAACGCGTATCGAAACGATTCTTAAAACCGAATGGAATTGACCACTGGTGACTGCTGCTGGCAGTGCATTCCAGGATTGACAAATACGAATAGGATGTAAAATGTCTGCGTCACTTGTCATGGGTCGTTTCATGTGAAAGCGTGAAAAGGAGGTGGTGAACAAGAGGGGGGGCAGGTGGAGGGTATTCCTGCATGGATGATCAACGATAGAAAATGACAAGATTCAATGACAAGCTGATATATAAATGAGAACACAACGCACCTCGAACGTTCCTCGTACATCGCCTCGAATGAAATTTGTAGATAAACTCGAGGTTGCTCCAAACACTGTACGTCTTGCTGTTTACATGGGCCACGGACGCTGACAGAGTGTTCCAGTCTTATGGTTGACGGATAGAGATAAAAAATGCAATCGTCAAAGGTTTCAAAATACGCCTAAAATTTCGCCGTTTCTGTTGTCTACTGTTACATCTTCGCAGCGGTGTCGAAGACCGCCTGATTCCAAGTGAATATTAATTTCCGAATCAGATTCGTACTCTACGATCTTTGTTTTCTACAAACGTGTATTGAACTAGCGAGATATCTTTTTGGGTATGTATGCAATCACAAGCCTGGATTCAGGCAGCGTGGCGCACCGTCATGGACTGCACGTGGGCTAAAATACCCTCGGGGTGCTCAGACCCAGACAGATATAAGAGATGAAAATGGTAGTAAGATTCAAGCGTGTTTTTGCATACAGCTTAGTAACGGTGGCAAATAAATTTCGCACCTGCACAGTACCGAAATACTGCACGATTCCCCATTCAATTGGATACGTTGTTCGCCAACACTAGTAAAACTGCAATTTAGCATGACGCTCTAAAGACTGTTTAACTTATCGTATATTTATGTCATTAGCAAACAGAAGAAAGTGAGGTTGATGTTGCGCTGATATCAATGATGAAAATCAGAAATAACCCGGGGGCCAGGAACGGATCTTTGCTAAACAGTTAATTAAATTGGAATCCCTGCACATGATGTGTTCAGTTTTGTAAACCTTGTTCTATCCAGGATCATATAGTGTCATGGATTTTGCTGAACTAGAGTCTGCGTATGTATGAAATCACAAGCCCGATCCACGCAAAGTGTCGCACAGTCTAACTGCACATGGGCTAAAACACTGTAAGGTTATCAAGGACTTGACAAATATGTGAACAAAAATATAAATGCCAGTGAGACTTTAGCGTGTTTACGCATGTCCTGTCTGTCTAGGCCTGACCAACCTGACAGTATCTCAGTCCACGTGCAGTCTCTGACTGGATCAGTCTTGTGATTTCATACATACTGCTGGTGGTGGCGTTAGCTCCACATCACAGATGTAATGTTCCAGTAGGCGTCCATTCGTTGTACGCTATTATAGGATACGACGCGTCTTAGCAATGTTTTCGTAATTCGTGTTGTTCTGTGGTCAGATACTTTGTATTCCGTAACTTTAAAACGAACAGAGACTAAAATGTTGGTCTTGTGACTATTCAGCGATTTCTTATCGTGCTGTGCGGTTAACACCGTGCTAAATTGACTGGCCAGAGGCAGTGAGGTGCATACTGAAACATGTTGTAGTCTCACTATCATTTCCTGTTCTTTTCAGCATTTCCGTGCTGTGCGGCTAACATCGTACTAAATTGGTTGGACAACGGTAGTGAGGTGCATGCAGAAACACGATTGATTCGCACTACCATTTCTATTCCGCCCTCATATTTGTCTAGGCCTGGGCAACCTGGCAGTATCTTAGCCCACGTGCGGTCTCTGACTGTGCGGCACTTTGCCTGAACCAGGCTTATGCTTTCATACATCATCATACATATCACAGAATGTAAATATCTGGGTAAGAAGTTCATCTTCCCAAGGCTGTTGTATCCCTGAGTTGTCCAACGAACGTTCGAAAATGTTGTTAGATAGTCGGAGAGAATATTCACTGCGTATACAGGTCTTTTGAAAGATTCCGGTTCATGCCTGAGGAGGCTTTCTGGAAAAGCGCACAGTAATTTACAACGAACAATGTCCGTCGATTTTCTGCTTCGAATTTCTGAATTCTTGCGCTAGGCTTCACAGGGTTATGTATGCATATCTCAAATGTGCATGTCATTTCTCCACGTTGTCTGACCATCACACTCCGAGGCACAAATCGTCTGACACTGTCCAATTTTTTCCATAAATAAATTCGGATAGAAGAGGATAGTCGGTCACATGTCGCTTTTGCTGCACGTATCGGGTTCGGATATAGATATAACAGATGTATTCAAACGATAGGACGGCGTGATCAATTTCACTTAGCGGTGAACAATTAACATGGTGAATATCCTAAGGTCTTTATTGATTAAGAAAAAAATCGATAATTGATTAACGCGTCTGCAGTTGTGCAGTTTTTCAATGCTGTTCAGCTAACACCTTGCTGAATTGATTTGCCACCGGTAGTGAGCTGCATGCGGAAACACGCTGGAGTCTCACTGCTACTTCTATTTTCGCTCTCATATCTGTCTAAGCCTGGACAACCTGACAGTATCTTAGCCCACGTGCAGTCTATGTCTCTGTGGCGCATTTCATGAATGAAGCTTGTGATTTCATTCATACATCATTGCATATGGTGCAGATTATCTACCCCAAACGAATTGGTTCCGACATCTGATTACACAAAAAGTGAACGGAAATTTCCTCTCGAAGTAATTTACCAGATAACAAAACTTAATTACTTACTTTTACTTTTGTGCGGCTGGCTCCACGAGTGGATTAGCCGGCTTCATTGATGTCTCGGATAGCACCAGCCCACGCACGTCGATCGGAGGCGAGATCGTTGCAGATCGTGATCCAGTCTCGTTCCCACCTGCGAACGCCGTAGACGGTACGCAGACCAATTGAGACATCATCATGAAGTTTCTTGGGGGTAGTGTACAAGTGATGTCCCCAGCACCACTTGGTGTTTGTTCGAGTACACCTCTCTAGCCTTTGCACAGCCAAGTGCAACCTACAAGGCAGCAGGGAGTTGGCAGATAAACGGCCGCTGTGCGCCAGTAATCACCTAGGGATCTTCTCTCGGGATTTTTTCCTCGGGCGTTTTCTCCGAAGCCTTTCCCGCAATAGGGTGACCCCACCAGGCAGTAGTGGGGGGGTTTGGTGGGTCAGGGTTTTCTTTCCCCTAGATGGATTGCTAGTAGCTGACGAGTCCATCTGCCCGGGAGGAAGGGAAGAGAAGAAGGGAAAAGAACGCAGGGAGAAAACAGTTTTTTTTTAAGGCGCCGTCACCCCGCCTTTGCCCCTTTCCTGTCATAAGCCGCAGTTCCGCCGGGCTTGTGAAAGCCACTCGTGCAGGCCAGGAGTCTGGGCTTGGTTGTTCAGGGGTATTTGAGACGCACGCCACGTGGGCGCATTTTTATAGATAGTAGGTGGCTCATTCCTACTACCACCCCCGGCTGTTGACAACCTTGGCATCATTGAGAGGCACAATGATCAGTGTCTGTGCCTAATCTCATATAGTTCCAATAGCTTTTACGCTCCCCTTCCCCATCTTTTTGGGATTTTCAACATATCGGGGTTGTAAGCACTTGATGATTGCTACCGGTGTAATGATGTCCATTATTTCTATTATTACTATTGGAACATAACGATGTATAACGAAGAACAAACAAAGAATCACAGAGTGAGTCCTGGGCAGGCGCTCAAGGCACTCACGGATGACCAAAGTAGTGTGTTGTTCAAATCCCCTGCAAATTACACTCCAGGGTCGATTTCAGGCAGTTTGAGTGCATTAGGATTGTGTATTCACGGGATTGAGCATGTTAATTTGTGCCACCGACTGTTGGTTACAAGTTCAATCAGGTTTGGTGCTCTAACAGCTTCCAAAACTGGTTTTAAACTTCAACACTTGTCTCCCAACACTCAGTTGTTTTAAGGTACTCGGAACCAGATCTTACGAACTCAAAGTATGCAGTTTTTGTGCGATTCCTAGATTTCGGATGCCACCTCTGTTGGAGATGTTTCACTGAGCTCCGCCCCTGACTGAAAGCAGTACAAAGCAGACAGGTAGGATGCGGGATATAAGTTGCGCAACATTCGTAGCCGGATGCAAGCTCGAAATCTATTGGCCGGTACGGTTTGATGAGGAAATCGATCAACTAGGCAATCAATCAATAAAAACAGCCAATCAGGTGGTAAGAACGAACCTGGGTCAAAATCTTCGTGGGTGTTGTACAAGTGATCAGTGACGACAAAATCCAGCACCGCGTCTCCCAAAAATTCGAGTCTGGAAAACGGAAAACAGTTAATTGAGTGGCTTAAATTGTTCACCAGGTTATTCACGTAATTCATAAAGCTTCCTCGCTTTTCACCCATGAATTAGGCTTCATTATAAACCGAGAACCTCTGTCTTTGTTACAGCTTGATTTCGTTTGTATATAAACATACAACGAAACAAAACTTTAGCAACCGTTCCATGTTGAACGGTACTAAAAATAGCTTCATAGAAGGTACTTCGAATACTCTGGGAAAAATGCTCATTTATTGAATGACTGGACGAAAAATGCCGATAAAGTTTTACTCAAGATCATCGATTTTTTAGCTGCGAACTAATCGAATCAAAACTGCATTCAAGCATGTGTTGTGAACGAGTAGAGCGACATCAGCATGACAGCTTCTTTGTGGCTTTCATTGTCACGCATCATAACAAGCTTTCCTTTGTGCACGGATGTACAATCGCGTAACATTCCTGTGCTGTTAGGCTATCATCGTGCTAAATTGATTGGCCAACGGTAGTGAGCTGCATGCTGAAACACCCTGGAGTCTCACTACCATTACGATTTCCCCATTAATATCTGTCCAGGCCAGGGCAACCTGACAGTATCTTAGCCCACGTGCAGTCTCGGACTGTGTGGCACTTTGCCTGGATCAGGCTTGTGCTTTCATACCATCATACCATCATTTCATACCATACCATTCCTCACCATTTTACTTGACAACAGACAAGATTAATCAGCAAGAAGGACACTAAAAATACGATTTTGAGCCGCATCACTGAGGGTAAAAAGCCACTGTGAATTCTGATCATGTAGACCCAAACCTTGGGACGGGTCTCCCAACTGCAACGAGTTTAAAAGTCAAAAACTTCATCTGCTTGAGTCAAATCAGAATTTGACCAACCTTACGGCGACGTCATTCCAAGTTAGGCGAACGATGACTTCCCATTTGCTAAACGTGGCCTAACCAGCGAAGTTTATGTATGTTTACTTGTTTTCGAGATCTACGTCGCTACCAAACATTCGAATACTGCGAACTAATATTTAGCGGTATCTTTTCATTGCCTTAATGAAATAGGTAATCCTCTCAGGGCATTCAACAGTCAATTGAATAGATAAAGCTCGAAGCTAGAGACAGACCGGGTGGAGACGTTGGTAGAAGTTGATATATGTAGGTTCATCTCTATGAAGAGGTTGTTAAACACACTTCATAGTATACTACATCTCTACATAACATTGAGGATTTTACCAGACAACACTTCACCGGAGGCTTTCCGAAGTGCTTCAAGGTTGTCTCGAGTGTATTACAGGTGAATGGGGCGGCAGAGCCTCCAGAACGCTCCGCGCAACCACAACGCACGACAGATTCCACGTCGCATCACTGAGAAACACAATCATTATACCAAGTGAGTGGAAACATGGTTTCTTGTCTGGTCTAACTACAAGGATACATGTCCAATTGTTCCATACTCCTGGATAAGTAGCGAGATCTTACGTTAAACTGATGTGCAATCGTTCAGTGCTACAGTGCGGTGCAGCTAGCACCTTGCTAAACTGATTTGGCACCAGTAGTGATCTCCACGCGAAAAACACTGGAGTCTCGCTGCAATTACTATTTTTGTTTTTATATCTGTTTAGGCCTTGGCAAGCTGACAGTATCTTTGCCCACTTGCAGTCTATTACTGTGCAGCACATTGCCTAGTTAGGGCTTGGGATTTCATACATGGTAGATAAAGTTTCTCTAAAAACTCTTTCTACGGTGGTGCCGACAAAGAAACGAAGACTATGGAACAGTTTTGAGGAAAATTGTCAAGGTCAGCAGAAGGTTGAAGCAAGCAAGAACGTCCCACCGAGGGCTAAAGGTTGGGGAAAGTAAGTGAAGAGGATAAACTCACGCATGCTGATGGGAAGCTGATAGGCTCCTGGCAAAACGCTGTCTCACATAACTAGCAGCGAGTAAAATTACACGAATCATTCGACAGATTCGCGTAATTGCGCTGTACGAATAAATGCTGAAACTTGCAATAGTTTGTCGTGCATACGATGAAAATCACGTTCGAAAACATTGTAACGCCTGGGGGCGACAGAATGTAACGGCACACGCCGTTGATGTCAGACAGCCAGTTAAGCGTTGCATTTGCCTCTTTTAGCATAATCAACTAAATACAGAGGGACACATTTAGGTTATGAAAATACAAAACCAAGGCGTAAATAACAAGATAATGGAATAAGGAAGAGCAGTATGTGCTATAATTCCACTTAGTGTGCAACCTAATTCGACTTCCCGTTATAAGCCTATGTATGATGTATAAGATCACAAGCCTGATCCAGGCAAAGGGCCGCACAGTCATAGAGGGCACGTGGGCTGATATACTGTCAAGTTGCTCAGGACTAGACAGATAGGAGAAAGAACATAGAGATATTAGTGAAACTCCAGCGTGTTTTCGCATGCAGCTCACCTCCGACAGAATCTGGGCACTCGTTTCGACTTGGTCGACTATCGCCCTGTGATAATGATACTGATACCGGTGACAATTCAATTTAGCACGGTGTTAGCCGCACAGCGCAGAAGTACTGTACGATTGTACAGCAGTATCTAATGCTGTCGTGATTATACGGGATTCAAGCCGCGATGTAGCGATGAGCAATTTCCTACCCAGAACTGTCCCACGACTCGAAATATGCACATGACGCAACACGAAAGTGACTCACACAGAACCTACCTTTGGTACGATCCAAAGTTGACTGCAAGCGTAGAAGACGGATGACACAAGGCTTGGATGAGCAGCGTGATATTTTTGAACGTGTAGTTCAGGATCCGCTGCAAACCAGCCAGGTTCACAGACATGCCGCTAGCGAGTTGTGCAGAATACGCTGGGATTGGAGTTGGCAGCTGAGTTGGAGTAGCACCGTCCGCTGTGCAATAGGTGACAGGTTCGGTGGACAACAGCTCAGTCCAAATTCCGCCAACACCGTGAACTTGAGGATCAAGTTCCGACGAAATTCCGAGGAATGATAAAAATTTCAAGGTCGCACGTAGACCGCAGTGCTGTAAGAAGCACCCGATCAATGCCTCAATCATATCGGCTAAGGATTTGTTCGTGAGCTTGATCACCATTCGGGAATCTTCATCGAAATTGTCAACCTGAAGTTTAGGAAGCAAGCAGCAATGGTAAGCCAAGTATACGCTAATGAATACATGTCTTTTTCTGGCACCGAATAGAATGATAAATGACCAGTTAGCAAAATGATCGATAGCAACAGTGCATATGTATGAAAACACAAGGTTGATTAAGACAACGTGCCGCACAGTCCGGTTGCACGGATGTGCAAAAGTGCAGCACTTCCATGTTGTGCAGATAACAACGTGTTAAATTGATTGGCCACCGGTAGTGAGTTGCATGTTGAAACATGCTGGAGTCTCACACTATCATCTCTAATCTCTATTTTGTTTCTCATATCTGTCTAGGACTGGGTAACCTGACAGAATCTTAGCGCACGTACAGTCTTTGACTGTGCGGCACTTTGCCTGGATCAGGCCGGTGCTTTCAGCGGTATCACAGCTCTCTCAAAATTACAATGTACGAAGTATACGCCGTATCCCGGGGCTATGCGACTAACCTGAATGAAGGAAATCACAAGCCTGAATCCAGGTAAAGTACCGCACAGTTAGAGACTGTGCGTGGTCTAAAATATGATCATGTTGCCCAGGCCTGGGCGGTTAACTAAATTGGAATTCGAGTCAAATGTCAAACAATACGATCGCATTTAATTGGCTGTAGGGGCGTGATAAAAGTAATGAAAAATGCGAATTAGTCAAGACCTGAAACTCCTGCGGACTTCAATAAATTTACAAGAATAAAATGAATGGCTTACTCACCTGGCTCGATACCGTGAAACACGGAAACACGAAATGATCCGGAGGTGAGAAAATTTGCGCAGTGCAATACTTTTGCCATCCGAGTCTCACGGCAATACTACAGAGATTAGCGTTTGAGACCAAATCACTCCGCTTGGCCGACATCACTCCCTCGTCCGCGGTGCTCGGGAAACTACCGTAAACGGTTAGCGTTCCAACAAGACGTAGTAATGAATCACCCAACATTTCCAAGCGTTCCAGATTGACCGCATCGCGCGCGGCTAACAAAGTTAGCGATTCCAACAGATGATTTGGATGAGGGCATACCACGGTCGAGACGGAAGTGAATACTTGCTGATCAAGAGCCAACAAATGTGGAGGGGTTAGCTTGTGAACCTCTTGGTCGACCGTCGTCCAGTGACTCAATTCGCTCAGCATACAACGCGGTGCATTCAGTCTATCGGGAAGCAACACAGTAGGACCGGATATTGGATTTAAATCGAACGCCAATCGGTTGTCGGCTAATTCACGGAACAGAATGCGATGCAGCTCCGTCGCGGTCGTAGCTCGAGACAATTGATGCAACACCACTGGGAGAATGGACAACAGAAACCAGAGCCACGCGGACAGCGGATGAACAAAACACGTATCAGGCAAATACAACACCGTTCTATCGATTGCACCCAAACCGTTGTCTTTTCGCATACCCGCGGTTACTTGAGCAGCGTTGTGATGTCGCGTCAATCGACAACACATACTCATGGGCAAGATTGGATCGATGTTATCAAGCAGACTGTGAATGGAAGGATGTTTAATTGCGAAATAATCCACGTAGGAGATGACAGGGTCTTGGACCGTGGAAGCGGTTGCTTTTCCTTTAGAGTTTACAACTCGACTAAGCTTCTTCGCCATCTCAGGCTTGACTGGGTCTATACCCTTGATAGCACTTGCCCCAGCAATCGCGAAAATTCCTGGATCACTGTCGTTCAAGTGGCAAGGCCTAGCGATCCGACCCATCCAGACAGACTCGGGTAGTTGACTAAGTCGAAGTGAGTAGACAGGTAAAATGCCACTGACAGGAAGAATAGGATGAGCAAAATTTGGGGACTGGGGTTTGGAGCTGTGATTCGAGCGAGTCTCGGACCATTGTATGAGAGCTGCGGCTGCTTCGAAGTTCAATTCTCCACCTGAAAGCAATGAAGATTTTGTGTGTGAAATGAAAGATGAAAGACAACGGGGAAATAATGTAAAATGAATGCGTACGGTTGTTGAGAAGGACTACCAAAGAAAGCACTCGTGAAACTACGGGATTCCATTCCAGTTCGGCGAATCTGTCCCGCACGGCCACATTGGAAGTCGAATGAGATTGTTCGTCAAGGACCTGACGAAGCTGTTCATCGGCGTGCGTTAAACCCACATGCGATAAGTGGCCAATGTTGATAAGCAGTTCACCCAGGATTCGATGAGCTCTTTCCAAAATGGTCAGTTGCTGAGGTGACAGATGAAGTTGACTCAGGAGGTGGACGCGGGCGCGTGCCATACCACGTGCAAGATACAGTGGAACTCGGCATACAAATTCATTCTGGAAAAATAAATATGGGGGACATCGGAACACCAGTGGTGTCATCGGCAGGACAGATTGAAAGTGGCTTGCAGATCTTACACAAAAATTATCTTTGGCGTAGTAAAATTCCAACGTTAATAATAATAAGAATGAATATAACGTTTTATGCGAGATGAGGAGTTGTGTTTAGGAGAGATGAAGGAAACACTTAATGACTAAGACACTGGGTTTCGGTAGAATAAAGAAATATAAACACAGAAAAAATTGGGGATGAAGAATCTGAAATAAAAAAAGTTCTTGAAGCAGTGTAGAGACATGTATCTCAGATCACGTTGTGCAGATGAAGGACCAAAACGGATCATTTTTGCGAAGCGGAATATAGATTATCGCAGATCTTGAGGTAGATGAACCGGCACGCGATGCAGGACAGTCAAAGCCGCAAAACGTTGTCGTGCTGATGTATTTTTAAACATACATACATACATACATACATACATACATACATACATACATACATACATACATACATACATACATACATACATACATACATACATACATCCATACATACACACACACATACATACATACATACATACATACATACATACATACATACATACATACATACATACATACATACATACATACATACATACATACATACATACATACATGGTTGGATGGCAGTAAAGCATGCGAGATATGCTAACAGTGAAATGCCGCCCAAGATGATGATTTTGAATCAGACAGTATTACACCGGTAGCTTAATAGCCACACAATCATGTAAAAGTAAAATCCTGAAAGATGGGGAATGGTGGGACTTGAATAGCTACGGATTCTATAGAAGAGTAAGCACAAACAAAGTGGGATGAGGTGCCTACACCTCGAATGGAACGGGCAATCAATCAATCAAGTTTCGTGAATGAGTAGAACGACATCAGCTTGACAGCTTCGTTGCGGCTTTCACTGCAATGCATCATAACAAGCTGTTCTCGTCACTCCGCTTGACAACATACAAAATTAAGCAAGCATTACCAGAAGATGCTTAGTGTCAGACCGCAATGGTAAACGGTTTCGAGACATATCCTGAAGCGTAATTAATCCTGCGGAGACTCCAGCCCGCAAGACGTGCTGCGCCGACTGGAAAAGTACATAGTAAAGGTTTTTTAGCTGGCAATGTCATGTGACGACATGGCCGCCACGAGATTTAGGCAAACCGGGATGTGGCGCCGCAAAAAGAATCTGCTTCGGAAGTCCGGCATCCGTAAGACGTGACCCAACTAGCCCAGCCGATGCAACCTGATCTGCTTCTACATATCAACATCACTACCGAAGAGCTTATGTCGAAGAGCATCGTAGCGTATACGACTGTAACAGCTAAGTCTTAAAATGCTGCGAAGATATCTGTTAGCATATACTTGGAGACGCCGAAAAACATATGACACAACGATAACCAGGAATATACGAAATAAAAAAGCGAACGTCAGTCTCAAAAGAGATCATTCAACTGAAAAAAATACCTGAGAAATAGGTCTGGAAAAAAGAAGTCCAATGGCTTCCCCGTTGTTGCTGAAACACTGTGAATCGACCGCGGCTAGATTCGCCAGAACATCCGCGGAGGGAAGAAACCACGAATACAGGTAAAGAGGCACGTTTGTCTCGGGTGGGGTTTGATAAGGCGCAGTCAGACAGGTGGCGTTCTAGAAAAGTGAGGGCTATTCGTTTAGATTGGAATTTTTTGAATTAGCTAAAGAACACGATACACGTACTGTCAAATCATAGAGTGAACACTTTGAAGGAATGGGCTGCGGTGAGACCATGCCAGAAGTCCCGATACCGCTGTCAGCCGAGCGTTCGGATGGAGGTGGTGGTGGTACATCTGGAACAATCGAAGGTCCGGAATACCAGTTCGATAAAGAAAGGGGCTGAGAGCTAACTGGTGGGAACCATAACAAGTTTTGGGAAGCGGAACGTGCGATTCCATTCATTATCAAACCGGGGGAAATCCCCTAATTCAACTGCAAAGGAACGTAAAGCATGAGCATAAAACTAAAGGACCATGAGGTGTTCCACGTCGATCACAGAGTCAGCAATTAATATTCACTGTTATTAGGTTAAAACCGTGTTTTAGTGAAAACGCATTTCAGCAATAATCAAGATATTTTACTCAGAAATAGCTTCGATAATCGAAAAGGACATTCGGCACGCAGTGCCTAAGAACGCAACGTCTAGTATATATAAAGCTATTTAACACACCCGAAAGCATTGTATGTATGTATAATGTACGAAGTCACATGCCTAATTCGGGCAAAGTGCGTTGGCAAACATACTGTCAGGTTGCCCAGGCCTAGACAGATATAAGATGGATGGAGTGACAGTGCTGCGTGCTTCCGCATGCAGCTCAGTACCTTTGGTAAAGCGATAAAGCATTTGGTTATCTGCGTTAGTAACCACAGTAATCGACAGAAACAACAAGCCTATCGATTCTACTACTACTTCCGCCTTTGAGACATAGGCCGTCAACCAGCTTTCTCCAGGCATCACGATTCTGGGCGAGTCTCTCCAGCTATACCCACGTCTTGCTTATCTGCTTGGCGTCTGCATGCAGGTCTCGGTGCCAGTTATTTCAAGCTAGCCCTCTCTTCCTCTTCGCTTGAGGATTCAAGTTGAGGGATTGTCTGGTGATGTTTAATGAAGGTTTGCGGAAGGTGTGTCCAATACATCGCCAGCGTCGTTCGTTGCCACAATTCTTCATTGTTGATCTTGTCGGGCAAGCTGATCTGTAGGATCTTCTTGAGGCAGGTGTTGATGAAGACCTGGATTTTCTTCATGATGGTGACTGTGGTTCTTAAGATCTATGCTCTGTAGAGTAGTATTGGTTTTACTAAGGTGTTGTTGATCTTGGTGGTAATGCTGATCGCGCTAGATCTCCAGATGTTTTGCAGCTGATGGAAGGCTTCTCGTGCTTTACCGATACAGGTAGCCGAGATAGGTGAAACTGTTCACCTCTTCCAGTGCCTCGACTTGGACTGTGGTGGGTGTCATGTTGGATGCGTTGTTCTTGAACACATTGCTCTTCCCCCTGTTGATGTTGAGGCCCAGTGTAGCTGAGATAACCGCAACGATGCTAGTCTTTTCTCGCATTTGTTGTTGGGTGTAGGAGAGAAAAGCCAGATTGTCTTCGAAGTCGCAGTCATCCGAATGTTTCCAAAGTATCCACTGTATGCATTTTAGGTTCTGGTATGTCTATATCTTCATGATCCAGCCTATGGCCAGCACGAACAGGAACGGGGAGAGAAAGCAGCATTGGTTCAATCCGGTTTTCACTCCAAAGGTGTCCGTGAGTTGTCTGCCATGCACTATCCTGCGGGTCATCCTTTCATATGACTTCCTAATGATGATGGGGATCTTTTCTGGTACTCCGTAGTGTCTCAGTAGTTTCCAGAGGGTCAGTCTGTCGACGCTGTCAAACGCCTTCTCATAGTAGATGAAGGTGACGTAGAAAGACGAGTTCCACTCCAGGGACTGTTCTAGAATGATGTGCAGGTTTGCGATCTGGTCCGTGCACGATCTTTCCATTCGGAAGCCGGCTTGTTGATCACGAAGATGTGGGTCAACAGCGACTTTCATTCTGTTAAGCAAGATGCGGTTAAACACCTTCTGACGTGATGTTGTCAGGTAGTGTAACCTTGTCGTTCTTCGATTGCTTAACGACACTGAGGATCTCTACTTTCATGTGTACACAGCACCTGATTGGCAGATCGCTTTCAGCTTTCACTATCTCCGGTGAGTTTGAAGGAGCAGCTCTGTTGAATAACCCTGAAAGTTCTCGATCCACCTGTTTCCTGTCCTTCTGTATCTGGTATTGCTTCTGCGTCCTCTGTTCCTCACTGACCTTTCTGTCTGGCAAGCAATTTTGACAGAATCTTGATGATAGAATAAAGGTCCTTGGTGCGGTCCTTCTTCGAGTTTTATGGCCAGTTCAAAAGCACGTGAGCAGCTCAAGGTATGGTGTGTGGTTTTCACATAAGAAGTGTAAAACTCTTAGCCAGGTCTGTAACTGACCTGTTCCAAATCTGTGTGATGCCAATCAAAAAATGTTGGATCTCTTCGTTTTCCTCACAGTTGTATCTCCGCTGGTGATTGCGTCGAGAGATAGATCTCACAGCGTGTGCGTAAAGTAGGTGTAGCGTTTCCTAAGTTTCGCCATTTATGTATGTATGTATGAAAGCACAAGCCTGATCCGGGCACAGTGCCACACAGTCAGAGACTGCACGTGAGCTGAGATTCTGTCCGGTTGCCCAGGTCTAGACAGATATGACAAAAGAAATAGAAAGAAAATAGAAATGGTAGTGAGACTCCAGCGTGTTTCAGCATGCAGCTCACTACAGGTGGCCAATCAATTTAGCACGATGTTAGCAGCACAGCAGAAAAATACTGCACGACTCTATGTTTCACTCCATACTACAGTTCTAATGTACAATGCGGTCGTATCAGGTCGCGAAACCTGGTTTAGGTGCGCGAAAAAAAACTGTCAGATATCTAATTTTGACACACATTGATTGTGTAGGATTGCTCGCATTCGGTGGTAGCATTGCATAGTGATAGGACCCGGTGTTTCGCTCCATAATAAATGCCGAGTGTACAATGCAGTCGTGCATGCTACTCTTCTCTATAGTTTCGGAACCTGATCTATCGAAGCATAATATGTCAGCATACTTTGTATCTTTGACACACTTTGCCTGCGTAGGATTGCTCGCATTCGGTGGCAACATAGCGTTACAGATATAGATGTTTGCATACGGGTTTTGGGACCGAGAGTCCGTGGACTGAGAGAAATACTGGTATTAGCTCATTCGCGACGGTTCTGATACATTTTAAGAATGTCTCATAGCCGCTTTCCATACCGCGCTTTATTCGCAGAGCACGGTAGAGGCTGGGAGAAACGACTGGGTGGCCAGTTCTTGACCTGGCGCCCTGGGATAAATAAGATCACCGTAGCGTCAGGGTCGGTGGAACATATTCTTTTAAGTGACTGATGTTAAAACCACTACACAATATGGCTGCAACTCAAGCCAGTGGGGCCAACGAAGTTTATGTGTGACAATTTTTACAGATGCTATTGTATTATATTTAATTAAAAAAAGAAAAATCAAAAATCGCATGCCGTAAAACCATAAGTATATGTTATTTTTCGCGCATTTGCATATCTTGCTTGCCCGCGCCTGCTTATCTACTTCTCCTACTTTACGCAGCTTGTCATTTTTCTAGCTTTAAATATGCGCGCTATGATGATAATGATTATTATTATTATTCTATACGTGAATCCAGCTTCACATCAATGCCCACCCGTGGGCTAAGATACTTTCAGGTTGCCCAGGCCTAGACAGATATGAGGAAGAAAAAAGAACAGGAAACGGTAGTGAGACTCCAGCCTGTTTCAGCATGCAGCTCACTACCTCTGGTCAATCAATTTAGCACGGTGTTAGCCGCACAGCACGAAGTACTGCACGATTGCACATCCGTGGCACGATTGCACATCCAGGTGGTCTAGCTACGTCTAGGTTCTGACATGTTAAGTTCCAAGATGAGCAGGGATACGTGGTTTTTTAAATAACTAAATAATGATGTAGGCGTGAAATCACAAGCCCGAATGATAGCAGAACAGCGAATCAGAAAAGTTCCATCCTAAAAGACGCTTGCTGAGCGTCTTTAGTACCGGACTATAGGTGTTATCGTGGGGCCGAAACAGGGAATACAGCAGGCGCTAGAACTTGGTAGCCCTTAGGAAACCAGGACAAGCGAAAATAGCTCATAGCTGAAATTGTTGAGCGGTTCAGTATCAGTAGCGTAGGGTGATAGTCAACCAAGTCGGAACGAGTGCCAGATTCTTTCGGCGGTGTGCTTGAAAACGCACGCCACTACCATGATTGATTCTAAGGGAGCACAGGTGTGTACCTGTGAATGGAAGATGGGAGCAGTGACATCACCGAAAAGTAAGAGAATTAATGCATGCCGCATGTCCAATGGAATGAAAAAAACGATGGGCAGCAGTTAATTTTGACAAAAACGGAAAACTTGCAAAAGAAACTCTTTTTATGTTTCAAAAAGATTTTCCCAATATTTTTGCTGTTTTTGACAGTAAATAGGGATGAATTTAATCCTAAGGGTAATGCTCCGGAAAGATTTTTATTTTTCCAGCATCATTCATAACGAGGTGCTTCCTAAATACAACCCGGATAATCTAATGGCTTCGTGATCGTCGAGGATATCCAACGCTTAATATGAAAAAACGTTTTGTTAGTGGTGGTTGCTTCTCTGCAGCTTTAGACCGAAAGAAATTCTGGACGCTCGATTGGTTCGGTAGCCACTGACTGTCGAGTGCAAGTTAGCTCATGTCTCATTCAATCTTACAAGCAAACAATGGTAATAGCATGCGCTTATATAAGTCCTCAAGCAGGACCTCAGGACATGCATAATTTGCTTGACACTCTCAGATTGCTGCGAACGCTTCGGTCCCAGGTTCTTATCGTTGGCGATTTTAACCTACCAAATATATCTTGGCCGAACCAGTGCTGTTCATCTGCTAAGATGTCTGAGGACTTCACATGTATGCTATGAGTCAGCATGTGAACGAGCCCACAAGGTTCCGTCATGGCTGCTTAACTTTGACACGGGATCTTGTTATCTGTGCAAGCGAAGAAATGGTTCGCCAGGTCGATTATCTCACTCCACTAGGAAAAAGTGATCACGTTGTGATCAGCTTCCAACTAGTACTAAGGTACGACAGACCTCCTCCGAAACTGAGCGCAATTTCAATCGTGTAGACTCGGATGTTGTCTCAGAGGAAGCTAGAAACATCTTGTCTAAATATGCAGGTGATGATATAGCAACAAACTAGCAGCTTATACACCACTGTTTGTCAACCTTGCAAGATAGGTTCGCTGCGTTGTTGCATGTCCAGCAACGGAACAAGCCACAGTGGTGGACACCTGCGATGCGACAGGTGATTAGATTGTGGGACCGTGCCTGGAAAACTTACAAAGCTTCTCAGACAAAACGGTCCAGGACAAGGTATAACATGGTCAGAAATAAAGCTGTGGGAATCCAACGCAAGGTAAAACGTGACTTTGAATTACGGTTGGCACGCAATATAAAGCAGTGCCCGAAGCGTTACTATAGTTATGCACAATCCAAAGGCAAAATGCGCGATTGAATTTGCAAGCTTCAGCAGGCAAACGGACCCCAAATAGTCTCAGATTCAGAAATGGCTTCGGCATTTCTCAAACATTTCCAGTCTGTTTAGAGGCTTGATCGCCAAATAGATCCGCTGAAGATGCCAGTCATCAAAAGGCCTGATATCGTTACTCCACTTAAGGAGTTACCCTTCACAGATGATGAGTTTAAACTTGCTCTTGTAGCAATTAACCCCCATAAATCTGCTGGCCCAGACGACATTCACTCTCAAATTCTAATGAACCTGTCGCCAATACGAGTAGAACCCGTGGGTAGTCTTTTTAACGCTTCCTTGCAACGGATATATTCCAAGTATTTGGAAGCTGGCTGATGTGATTCCAATATAAAAAGGTGGCAGTCGATCATCAGTTAGTAATTACAAACCTGTACGTCTTACCAGCATCCTTAAGTTAAAGTCGTGCTTAACAAAACTCTTGTGTTTTTTAAATAAGGTTACCATGAGGCTAGATAAAGTCCAACAAGTTGAATTTTTACTTGGACTTTTGCAAGGCCTTTGATTAGGTAAACCACAGATTTTTTGCAACAAAACTTGGTTATATGGGTATAGATGGTCTTCTGAAGAAATGGACATTAGGCTTCTTAAGCAATACATACTTTCGCGTCAGGATAGGCAGTATGTATTCCTTGAAATTGAATGTTGTTAGTGGAGTCCCAGAGGGTTCCATACTCGTGCCGCTACTTTTCCTTATATTCATCGATGACTTGGCAGCGTTGCTCATGTGTTCCTGCTATATTTTTGCTATATCTTTGAAGAAATTCGTGGACAAACCGTGCACCCTGCGCATACAAGTATGCGAGCTGCTTCACGCTTTGGGCAAACCACGCCTTTAATTGCTTTGCTGTTCTGCCACTGTTCATCTCAGCAGCACTTTCATCCGCTTCGCTGTCTCCAATTGGTTCATCATCATGCTCACTCGTTATCCAAAGCTGTACAGCGTCGCGTAAGGTCCGTCCGCCTCTTGGGCCACGTGATTATTGCTCTTTTACTTGCAATGACCAATTAAAGGATTTATTGATCCGTGTTGTCGAATGGGATCTAAAGATTCAGATTCGGTTTAGGTTGGCCGCGTGATGGAATAGCCACAAAGCATATGCCAACACCGTCCATGACCTCCGTTGGCTTGCTGTGCAGTACTTTTGTGCTGTGCGGCTAACACCGTGCTAAATTGATTGGCCGGAGGTAGTGAGCTGCATACCGAAACACGCTGGAGTCTCACTATCATTTCCTGTTCTTTTTTCTTCCTCATATCTGTCTAGGCCTGGGCAACCTGACAGTATCTTAGCCCACGTGCAGTCTGTGACTGTGCGGCACTTTGCCAGGATCAGGCTTGTGCTTTCATACCATCATACCATACCATATTTTTGCGGATGATGTCAAGTTTGTCGGATCACTGAATGAACAGGATCTTCTTGATGATATCGAAAAGGTCATCAAGTGGTCTGCTTCATGGGATCTGCCAGTTAACTTCACTAAAAGCTATCTCTTGTTTAAAGTCGTTAAGAAGCTGGAAGTTGCTGGGCCAGATGGTATACCTGAGATAAATGGGGTGCCGCGACTTAGATATAGAGGTTTCGGTGGACTTGAAACGGGCTTATCAATGTGCAGCTGCTGCACAACGCGCTAGGAGTGAGCAGTTTCGCCTTCGATCAGTTTTATTTTGCAGGTCCTCGCATGTTTTCATACCATTTTACAAAGCGGTCGTGAGACCACATCTCGAGTATTGCGTTCAAGTATGGTCACCTTATTTGGAACAAGTAATATTGCGAAGCTTGAAGGTGTTCAACCCCTAACTACTGGTGACTGTAGGGCAATCAGATAGGTCGTGTGATTAACTATTGCTGAGTCTAGATCTCTCACTGAAAAGAACGCTGCTACGTGGGGACCTGATTAAAACCTTCAAAATCATGACAGGTTTCAGTACTGTTTATCCTAGTGAAATGTATGCTCTGGCGCCAAGTGTGGGTATTCGAGGCCACCGCTTAAAACTGGTTCAGTGACATTCAGTTTAGTTTGCACAGGACTGTATGTGGTTAACGAGCCAATCGAGCGTCCAGATTTCTTTCAGTGGTATGCCACAGAAGAGCGTCCACCACTTCAAACAATATCTTCACAAATATGAGAGTAACCTGGAATGCAACATGTCAGGCCAAATGTTCGTAAGTACTTCTTTAGTGAAAGGGTAGTAAAATACTGGAATCGTCTTCCTAAAGAAGTTGTTTGCACTACATCGGTAGGGGGTTTCAGGACACTTGACTCTGTGGCATTCTATATTTCCTTATTTTTGTCCGTAATTTAATAGTTGGTATGATCCTAACGTTGTCTTTGCAACGCACTAATGTCTCTCCTCTTTTAATGGTGAGGGGAGTTTTTCTATTGCATTCCAGATTACTCTCATGGCAGATATTTGTGAAGATATTATTTGATGTGGTGGACGCTCTTCTGGGTATCAGTATCACAGGGCGATAGTCGACCATGTCGAAACGAGTGCCCAGATTCTTTCGGAGGTGTGCTTGAAAACACCCGCCACTACCAGGATTGATTCGTAAGTAACACAGGCGTGTGTAACTGTGAATGGAAGATGGGAGAGATCTCATCATCGAAAGGTGAGAGAGTTAATGCATGTTGCATGTCCAATCGAATGAAAAGACGATGGACAGCAGTTTATATCAAAAATACGGAAAAAATGAAAAAGGTACGCTTTTCTTGTGTTTCAAAATGATTTTCCGAATATTTTTGTGGTTTTTCACCATGAATATGGAGGGATTTAGTCTTCAGGGTAATGCTCCGGAAAGAGCACCTGCCACCGTTCGTCCAGCCCATGTTTGAACGCAAATACTGAAGTAGCCAAGATTAGTTTTTATAAGTCCTTATACAATCCCTCATAAGATGACTAATCCTAAGCGAGAAAAATCCTAGTACTAATAGACGATTTTCAAAATTGGCGTATGCTAACCCCTCGATCATGCGAGTGGACAGCTTCTGTACCTTTTCTAGCTGCACCATATCCTTCAGGTAATGCGGCTTCCAAGCCTGGATACAGTATTCTAAATGTGGCCTTACTATTGCCTTGTTGAGGGGCAATAGCACCTCAGCTTTTCTGCAAGTGAGGGCTAAACGCAGGCGAACGAGTTTCCTCCCGACCCTTTGAGCCGCAGCAGCACATTGGTCAGCCCACTTAAAGTTTGCGGAGACTACGATTCCTAGGTCCTTAGTAGACTTTACCCTACAGAACTCCGTGTGGGCTGAGGGCGTAGAGACAATCATGTTGCCTGCCAGTGTAGAGAGCAAGTGACGTATCTAGGTTAAGGGGAAGGTCCCACTTAACCGCCCATGGTGTCATAGCTTTTACGTCATTTATCAGATCGGTGTTATCCGACCTACCGACAAGTTTAACGTCGTCAGCAAGCATATAACAAGGTGAGCGCAGTTGGTTGGCTAGATCATCAACGAAGATGGGGAACAGAAACGGCCCCAAGACTGAGCCCTAGGGAACCCCACTCGTTATATGCGCACCTGCGAAGTAAGTATCATCTACCCTGACAGTAAAGTAAAGGTCGGTAAGAAATGCTCGAATCCAGCCCAGAAGGTTTCTTGATACTCCTATGGCTGAGAGTTTGAGAAGCAAGAGCCTATGGTTGACTGAATCGAAAGCCTTACTAAAGTCGAGATAGAAGACTTGTACAGCTATATCATCATCCATCCTCTTAGTGACCTCGTTTAGAAAGCTCAACAAACTAGTCAGATATGACCTCCCTTTTAGGAAGCCGTGTTGTGCAGCATTCAGAAGAGAGTGCTTGGTTAGATATCCACAAATTTTATCTCGGATCAATCTTTCCATAACCTGGCCAATATAGTATCGATATTGTGTACCTCAAATGTAAGGTCAGTGCAGAGGTGGCGATCAGCGAGTACACACTGAAGTTATGGCGCAGAGGCGTTCGAGTTATAATCTCGGCGTTGCACGCCTTGAAAATGCAATGAAAACAACTGAGCCTTTTCAGTGCTTGTAATGACGGCAGAGATATCGTCTCTTCTCCAGGTACCTACACCTTTTCGTGTTGACCCTTTAGATTGAACGTAGATGTAGTACCATTTCGGATGAGTATTGGCCTCTTGAGCGAGTCTCATTTGAAAAGTGATCTTGCTGCACGTATCTTGGAAACATCTATATTTCGCGCTTCTTTGTAACGGGCCCAAGTCACACATGAGGGAGTAAGCTTATAACGCCTCCATTTTGCGTCGCGGTGACGTACGCTACGGGAGACTGAGGCTGACCACCATTGAGGTTTACCATTTTTGCGAACGGGTACGAGAGAAGCGAATAGAACCTGAAGTTGAAGGATGTTTTTCTTGATCTGCACCCACATCCCATCCACGTGGTCAATTTTTTGCCATTGGAGTAGCGCTGCTGCCTGTAATAGGGAAGCGGGGTCGATCCCATGGAAGCTTTGAGACACCTTAAGTGGGGGGTTACCAAATGGCAAGAATAACTCGCAGGCTAACACTACATGGTCGCTTTTTCCTAGTGGTGGTGGGAAGACAATTTTTTATTCCGTTTTCTGCAGTTGAAACAATTAGGTCAAGAGTAGACGGAGACTGACCCTCTTGGAATCTAGTTGGTTCGTTTACGTGTTGGTAAAGTGCATGGGAGTGTAGCCAGTCCAGAAAATCGTTCGCGTTTTCTGGCGTATGCGAGGTTTGGTACGCCAGTTTATTTCAGGTATATTAAAATCGCCGAAGATTATAACACGTGGTGCTACGGCTAAAAGCGACGAAAGCTTAATTTGCAAAAGAACGTCTTCTTCCAAAATAGTGCCCGGACAGCCGTAGACGCAGCTTTCCACTATACTCGTGCATCCATGCATGAGCAAGGCAGATATTATCTGCACGTTCGTCGTAGAAAGAGAAATACATTTCTCGAAGGGAATAGCGTTATCAATAAGGAGCAACACCCTCCTGCTAGCTTACCAAGAGGTCTATCGCTTCTTACGGCGCTAAACCTATCCGCGATTGAAGCTGGTATGTGGTCATAATGAAACAACCATGATTCCGTGACACCCACAATTTTGTAGTGGGTGTCGTCAACTCTACAGAGGAGTTCAGCCCATCTATTTCTAATGCTACAAGCGTTTGTATAGAACAGAAGAGCACTATCATATGGGGCCAGACTCCCGGTGTTAGGGCTACCTAAGAACTCTTTGTCCTCGGGCGTAATACCCGAGGCTGCTTCGCGTTTATTGAAGGCTGTATTTCGTCAAGAGATAGAGCATTCGTTTTGAAACGGATGATTTTGTGGCGCTGTTTGAATTTTGTTTCCACGCTGCTCAATTTTTAGAAATCCATTAAATTTGTGATTCATCGATTACATTTGCAAAATGATTCAAAATTCTTGTCTCTGCCTCTATTCTAGCTGCAACAAAAAGATTTCCAAAGGTATAGAGTGTGACGTGTGCCTGCGTTGGGCTCATCCCAAATGCTCTGGACTGTCGTCAGCTTAATTTAAGATTTATGTGGCCCATTGATGGCTTGCATGGCTATGCGCTGACTGCATGAAGTCCGTAGAAACCTTGGTTAAGGAGCGTAAGCGTTCTCCTCCACGTCCGTCTGCGAAACCCAAAACTTTTGCCGAAATAGCTAGGTCACTGGTCCAGTCTACGTCCAGCCAGCATACCACTCCATTGAGACCACAGAAGGCAAAACCATCGCCATCATCCTGTCCCCCAAAGGCACCTTGCAAGCAAGTTGAAGCTAATTCTCGGTTAGCTATCGTTTCATTTAGCCGCAGCACTACGTGTTGTAATCTTCGGCGATTTTAATCTACCTGAAATAAACTTGGAGTACCAAACCTCGCATGATTCAGGAAACGCGAACGATTTTCTGGACTGGTTTCACTCCAATTTGCCTGGATCGGTCTTGTGCTTTCATACATACATACGAACATACATACAAACATACTCTTGACCTAGTTATTTCAACTGCAGAAAGCGGGATAAAAAATTTCGTCTTCCTGCCACCACTAGGAAAAAGCGACCATGTAGTGTTAGCCTTCGAGTTACTTCTGTCATTTGATAAATCCCCAACTTAAGGTTTATCGATGCTTCCAGAGGATCGAGCCTACAGCAATATTACAGGCAGCAGCGCTACTCCAATGGCAAAACATTGATTATGGGGATGGGATATGGGGGCAGATCAAGAAAAACATCTTTCAACTTCAGGATCGATTCGCTCCTCTCGTACCCGTTCGCAAAAATGGTAAACCTCAATGGTGGTCAGCCTCAGTCTCCCGTAGCGTACGTCACCGCGACGCAAAATGGAGGCGTTATAAGCTTACTCCCTCATGTGTGACTTGGGCCCGTTACGTGCAGCAAGATCACTTTTCAAATGAGACTCGCTCAAGAGGCCAATACTCATCCGAAATGGTACTACATCAACTTTCAATCTAAAGGGTCAACACGAAAAGGTGTAGGTACCTGGAGAAGAGACGATGGCTCTGCCGTCATTACAAGCACTGAAAAGGCTCAGTTGTTTTCATTGCATTTTCGAGGCGTGCAACGCCGAGATTATAACTCGAACGCCTCTGCGCCATAACTTCAGTGTGTACTCGCTGATCGCCCCCTCTGCACTGACCTTACATTTGAGGTACACAATATCGAAACTATATTGGCCAGCCTAGCTTACAACAAGTCAGCAGGGCCCGATAGCATCCATCCACGAATGATCAGACTGATAGCTCTTATATTAGCTGTGCCGATCACAGAACTTCTCACATCATCCCTCAGTCAGGGTATCCTTCTTTTGGACTGGAGAACAGCCGTTTTAGTGCCTGTCCATAAGGGAGGAGCTTCCTCGGTTAGCCTCACTAGTGTAGTAGTAAGGTTATGGAAAGATTGATCCGAGATAAAATTTGTGGATATCTAACCAAACACACTCTTTTGAATGGCGCACAACAGGTCTTCTTAAAAAGGAGGTCATATCTGACTAATTTGTTGAGCTTTCTAAACGAGGTCACTAAGCGGATGGATGATGGTATAGATGTAGAAGCGTTCTATCTCGACTTTTGTAAGGCTTTTGATTCAGTCAACCATAGGCTCTTGCTTTTCAAACTCTCAGCCATAGGAGTAGCAGAAAACCTTCTGGGCTGGATTCGAGCATTCCTAACCGACCGTTACTTTACTGTCAGGGTAGATGATACTTACTCCGCAAGTGCGTATATAACGAGTGGGGTTCCCTAGGGCTCAGTCTTGGGGCCGTTGCTGTTCCTCATCTTCATTGATGATCTAGCCAATCAACTGCGCTCACCCTGTTATATGCTTGCTGACGACGTTAAATTTTTCGGTAGGTCGGATAACTCCGATCTGATAAATGACGTAAAAGGACAGCATGGGCGGTTAAGTGGGACCTTCCCATTAACCTAGATAAGAGTCACTTGCTCTCTACACTGGCAGGCAACATATATAAATAAATTTTATACTTGGAAATCCAAGGCATGTTAAACATGATCAATAATTTCCAAAAGCTTTGTACAATCAGATTATAGCATGTACATTTGCAAAAACAATTTTTTCAAGGTCATTTGTTTTAGCGGAATATAACGTTTAATAAATATAAAGGTAACGGTATTTAAAGTTGCTTTCAAGTAATCGGTACGTGATCTGATATAGTACGAAAACACAGGTATTGCAAGGGAAAGTCTAGAATGTTTTCGGCGATACTGATGTTCAACGGATAATGTCCATCGAAGATGCGTGAAGAATCTCTATTTTTGATGTTCCAAACTTTTACATTTTGATTGTATCAAATGGATTTATCTTTCCTGAACATTAACCGTTTTCTTGTTAGCTAGGCGAAGTCAATTTGTTCCACTAGTTTGAGGTTTGGGGGCCAATTTCATTTTGGTGCGGATTGAGAATTTCGCTGTGTATGAAATACTCAGAAGCGAGAAAATGTTGTTTCGAAAGTTATAAACATTTATTTAATATCAATACACAGGAATGCCATTATTATATAAATCATGAGGTAGAACATTTAAATTAAGAAGATTGCGAATTTTTTCTATGGTAAGAAATGAAGCTAGATGTGATTTGAATTCATTTAAACAGGAAATGAGTTTTATATTTTTTGAAAGAAGATTCCACAATTTAGCATATTTAGTCAAGAAGAATCTGTTCCTTACTTGAGTACTAAAGCTTGGTAATTTAATAGTTTTTTCACTGTTTCTCAAGCTGTATTTAAAATCACCCCGTATATGAAGATTCGAACGTATTTCCATATTATCCGTTGATAGTATTTCAGAGAATAAGATGAGGTTATGCTTGAGTTTGCGAAACCATATGGGATGGAGTTTCACTTGTATACATCTTTTTCTATAGAATTGTATGGTGGTATTACCGATGGTTGAATTTGAGAAAGTACGTTGTATCTTTTCTAAAACTATGATATCGGTTTTATTTATATTAGTATATATTATGTTACAATAGTCAAAGTTAGGAATGGTGAATAATTTATACATTTCTCTTTTACAATGAGGCTAAATTATAGATCTGTGTATAATATTCATACTTTGTCTGGCTTTAGTAATGAGGTGGCGTATCTGTTCGTTGAAAGTGAGTGATGAAGAATATCGAAATCCTAAATCACGCGTGCTGTCAATCATTTGAATTGCGTTATTGTTTAGAAGAATTGAGTTATTTTTTGTATCGTGCATGTTATAGGCATGAAATAAGATCTTGCTGTTGAGAACGTTAGACCATTATTTTTTGCCCAATATGCAAGTGCAGCTAAATCATTGTTTAGTCGAGCTATATAAGTTTGAGTTTGATTAGCTGTGAAAGTGATAACAACTTTCATGTCATCAGCGAATAAGAATAGTTTGCTATGTGAAATGACGTTATGCATGTCATTTATATATATAAAAAATAGTGAGGGGCCTAATACGCTACCTTGAATCACCCCACCGGGAATAGGTAGGCTGCGTGATCTACAGCCATTAACTTCAACAAAGTAAGTGAGATCAG